>VMRK01000517.1:0-113396 GCA_016801395.1 Leptodermis oblonga
GCGTCGAGGTAATGGAAACACCGCGGCGGGTACGTCCGGATGCACCTGCACCGTGCCGTGCCCAAAGGTCGTGGTGCCCCCGTCAGCGTCGCGCGCGATCTCGAAGCGGATGGCATCGCCGTTCGA
Source organism: Leptodermis oblonga (assembly GCA_016801395.1). Lineage (NCBI taxonomy): Eukaryota > Viridiplantae > Streptophyta > Magnoliopsida > Gentianales > Rubiaceae > Leptodermis > Leptodermis oblonga. The sequence continues at coordinate 127 of VMRK01000517.1, forward strand.
CGGCAAGGACGACATGCAGGTCGATGGTACAGGTCGGCGACGGTGACGGCGCGCGTCCAGCGTACATCGCGCAGGGACAGGATGCCGGGAGCAATCGAGCGCCTCGGTTACCGCGTGGTAGGCCATTTCCAGCTGCGCGACGCCGGGCAGCACCCGGACGCCACGGACGACATGCTCGGCGAGGAAGAACTCATCGCCGGTGAAGCGCGACGTGAAGCGCTGTTGCGCAAACGTCGACGTATTGCGGTGTACGAGCGGGTGCAGCGACGCGGTTCCTTCGCCTTGCGTCGCCTGACCCACGGCGACCCAGTAGCGTTCACGCGCGAAGGGATAGGTCGGCAGTCCGATGCGATGCGGCCGCGGTGTGCCCGCCGGATACAGCGGCGTCAATCCAACACGTCCCGGCCACGGCCCACAGTCCGACCAGCTTGGCGTACTTGCCCTTGTCGAGCCACGCCCGCACGGTGGCGGCCATGTCGTCATCGTCGTCCACCTCGGCCAGGGCCTCCTGGTGGCGCCGCGCCTGGCCGCCATGGAGGTCGTCGATGCCGGTCTCGCCGGCCAGCCAGGCGGACAACTTCGCACGCAGTGCGTCCACCGTGGGAACGATCAGGCCAAAGCCGCTCGTCCATCGCTTCACGGCCCACCGCAAGGTATAGGCGAGGTCCGCCAGGGACACCGCGTTGGCCTCGAGATGGTCGAGCAGTGCGCGTGCGCGTTCGCGCAGACGTTCCTCGTCCCGTGCCGACAGCAGGACGATGGCCGGCGGTGCGTTCGCGGGTGCCGCGTCCGATCGCTCGGGTGCGACGTATTCCTCGATCAGCACATGGGCGTTGGCCCCACCCGCGCCGAACGACGAGATACCCGCTATGCGCCACCTCGCGACCGTCGATGGTCGGCGCGTGCCAAGGAGCGAGCGCCTGCTGCACGACGAAGGGCGTGCTCGCGAAATCGATATCGGGATTGAGCGTGGACGAGTGCAGGCTCGGCGCCAGCTGACGGTGCTTCAGCTGCAACAGCACCTTAGAGACGCCGGCGATACCCGCGGCGCTTTCGCAGTGGCCGATGTTGGATTTGGCCGAGCCGATCGCGCAGAAACCGGTGTCCGGCGTCCATTCGCGGAACGCCCTGGACAAACCGGCGATCTCGATCGGGTCGCCCAGGCTGGTGCCCGTGCCGTGCGCCTCGATGTAGCTGATCGCGCGGGCATCCACGCCGCCGGCACGCAGGGCCTGCTCGATCACCTGGGCCTGCGCATTGGGATTGGGCACCGTGTAACCGTGCGTCCTGCCACCGTGGTTGACCGCCGTCGCGCGGATCACCCGTGGATGTGGTCGCCATCGGCGATCGCCTGGGCCAGCGGTTTCAGCAGCAACCGCCACCCACGCCTTCGCCGGGCACGTAGCCTTCGCCGCCTTCCCCGAAGCTCTCGCACCGGCCCTTGCCCGAAATGAACCGGCCCTGGGCCAGGGTCAGGTACTTGTTGGGATGCACACGACACGGACGGCCGCCGGCGATGGCCACCGCGCAATCACCGCGCTGGATCGCCTGGCAAGCCAGGTGGATCGCCGTCAGCGATGACGAGCACATGGTGTCCAGCGCCATGCTGGGCCCGTGGAAATCGCAGAAATACGAAACACGATTGGCGATGGACGCGGGATGGCCCGCCACCGCGAGCGGCCGGCCGCGCGCCTGCTCCTGCGCACCGTAGAGCTGGTATTCCTCGTACATCACGCCGGCGAAGACGCCCACGTGGCCGTCTTTCGCCACGTTGTGCCGCGTGTAGCCGGCGTCTTCCAGCGTGGCATGCACGCACTCCAGGAACAGCCGCTCCTGCGGGTCCATCAGGATCGCTTCGCGCGGCGAGATGTTGAAGAACAGCGGATCGAAACGGTCGACGCCGTCGATAAATCCGCCCCACTTGCCGTAGGTCTTCCCGGCCTTGCCGCGCGCCTCGTCGAAATACAGGCGGTGGTCCCAGCGGTCGGCGGGGATCTCGGTGATGCTGTCCCTGCCCTGGCTGAGGTTGGCCCAGAACGCGTCGAGCGTGTCTGCGCGCGGGGTAGCGCCCGGCCACGCCGACGATGGCGATATCGCCCGCCGCGGGTGCGCTGCCGGTTGACGTCGCCCTCGTGGCGAGCGGCAACGGCGCAGACGTCCGGATGGCGCGCGGCTCGGTCACGGCCATGGCCGCGTGCGCCGCGTGCGCCTTGCCGAGCAGGCCGGCCATGGCCGCCGGATGCTGTCGCACGAAGTAGTCGCTCAGGGCAGCCAGGGTCTGGTACTCGAAGAACAGGGTTTTCGGCAACGGCCCGAAGATGGTTTCCAGCTCGCGCGTCAGCTCCAGGACCAGCAGCGAATCGATCCCATAGGTTTCCATCCGTGCCCGGCGATCGATCCGGTGAAGCGGCAGCTTGAGCGCCTTCGACAAGAACCGCTCGAAGTAGTGCAAGGCGCGCTCGGCCGTGTCGTCACGGGTGACGGTCGCCGCCATGGCCGGTGTGGGGGTGTCCACCTTGCGCCTGCGTCACCCACGTCCCCATGCCCGCGCTTCGATCGCGGCACGACCACGCGGAACACCAGGCCACGCAGGCGCAGGCACACCAGGCCCTGGGCGTCGCACACGTCGATGTCCGCGATGATCGAGTGTCGTCACTGACGACACCGTCCGCCGGCCGTACGACCGCCCACAGGCGATCCGGCACGGACCGAGCACATCCAGCGAAGCCAGCGCCACGGGCAGCATCGCCGGCGGCGTGCCGTCCGTATCGATCACCAGCCCGATCGCCGCCTGCAATACGCCGTCGAGCAGGCTGGGATGCAGGCCATACGTCGCCTGCGTGCCCTGCACCGACGACGGCAGGTCGATCCGCGCCAGCGCCAGCGCTTGCCTGGCCGGAGCTCCGTCATGCCACGGAAGCCTTCGCCGTAATCCAGCCCCATGGCCGCGAACACGGCGTAGCAACGCGCCGCGTCCATCGGCTCGCGGTCGCACTGCGCACGAAGCGCGTCCAGCGGAAGCACGATCCTCGGCGCGGCGCCAAGGACGTGGGCTACCGTGCCATGCCCATAGACGGTGGCGTCCTCGGCCAGCGACGCGCGGATCGCGTAGCCGATATCGTCACCGAGACCCGCCCGCAAGGCGATGTGCAGGTCCGCACCCTCGTCGCCCACGGCCACCGGACGCGCCCAGGCGACGTCGCAGGCGCAGCCATCCTGCCGTCGCAACGGCGCGGCCCGCCACCGTGGCCGCAAAACGTGCCATCTCCAGGTGTGCCACGCCGGGCAGCACGCGCCGGCCGCGTACCCGATGATCGTCGAGGAAGAATTCGTGACCGTCGAAATGACTGCTGAAGGACGGGCCGTCCAGGCTGGACGTGTTGCGCTGAACCAGCGGATGCAGGTGTGCCCCGTGGTGCCGGTCGACCCGGCGGCAGGCACCCAGTAGTGCTCCCGCGCAAATGCATAGGTGGGCAGGCCGACACGGCGTGGCCTGTCTTCGCCGTACAGAACCTGCCATGGCACGGCATATCCCTTGACCCATACGGCGAGAAGCCGATCCAGGTCGGCCCGGTCGATACCGGGCCGCGCGAGTGCACGGAGTGCCGTATCGGGCACCAAAGCATCCATCGCCTCGCGATGCTCGCCGATGTCCGCGCGATGCATGCCGCCGGCAGCGGAGCCGTCGTCGAGGTAACGTGCCAGCCGGTCGCGCACCTCGGCCACCGAGCCGGCCACGAAGCCCAGTCGGTGCGCCATAGCCTCACGGCCTACTTGCAACGTATAGGCCAGGTCCGCCAGGGCGACGTCACCCGACCGGCGGCCATCGTCGAGGAACGCGTGCAGCGCCTGCACCTGCGCGCGCAGCGCTCGTCGCTGCGCGCGGAAAGCACGACGGCCACCGGCGCGTCGACGACCGGGCGCCGGGCGGGCGCGACGTATTCCTCCAGCACGACATGCGCGTTGACGCCGCCGAAACCGAACGAGCTGACACCCGCACGGCGTGGCAGCGGACGGCCGTCCGCATCGCGCAGGGCGATCCACTCGCGCGCGTCGCGCAGGAGATAGAACGGCGTGCCGGACAGATCGATGTACGGGTTGAGGGTATCGCCGTGCAGGCTCTTCACCAGCGTACGGTGCTTCATCTGCAGCAGCACCTTGATGACGCCGGCCACGCCGGCCGCCGCTCCAGGTGTCCGATGTTGGTCTTCACCGAGCCCAGCGCGCAGTGCGCCGAGGCTACCGTGCCGTCTCGCCGGTGTCGCCGTAGAGGTCCGCGAAAGCGGCCTTGAGGCCACGGATTTCCACGGGATCGCCCAGGGGCGTGCCGGTGCCGTGCGCCTCGATGTAGGTGACGCTGCGTGGATCGACGCCCGCCTGCCGCCAGGCGTCGCGGACCACCGCGGCCTGGGCCGTCGGGTTCGGCGCGGTCAGCGAACTGGCGCGACCGCCGTGGTTCTCGGCCGTGCCACGCACCAGCCCATGGATGGCATCGCCATCGCGCTCGGCAGCCGAGAGCGATTTCAGCACCAGCATGCCGACGCCTTCGCCGCGCACGTAACCGTTCGCCTCGGCCGAGAACGTCTTGCAGCGTCCGTCCAGGCTGAGCATGCCGGCCTTGTCGAAACTGACGTGCAACGCGGATCGACCAGCGTGTTCACGCCACCGGCGACCGCGACCGTACACTCGCCGCGTTCGATCGCCAGCACCGCGCGGCGCAGTGCGACCAGCGAACTGGAGCAGGCGGTTTCCACCGGCTCGCTCGCACCGTGGAAATCCAGGAAGTAGCTCATGCGGTTCGGGCCCACCGAGGCGACCGCGCCCGTGGACGAATACCCTTCCACCGTCTGCCGGCCCGACCGGCCAGGGCGGCGTAACCGCTGGGCATCGTGCCGACGTAGATCGCCGTGTCGCTGCCCGACAAGGCGCCACCGGCATAGCCGGCATCTTCCCGCCTTCCAGATGTGGATCATCATCAGCCGCTGCTGCGGGTCCATCAGCTCGGCCTCGCGCGGCGAGATGCCGAAGAACATCGGGTCGAACACGTCGATCCCGTCGATGAAACCACCCTGTGCACGCACGCCGCCCGCCAGTCACGCCCCGCCGGTACCGCACCGATGCAATCCGTACCGTCGCGCAGGTTCTGCCAGAAGCTCTCCAGGTCCGGCGCGTGCGGGAACTGCCCACTCATGCCGATGATCGCCACCGGCTCGCGGACCCGTTCCGGCGCGGAGGCCGGGACTGCCATCGTCGCCGCGAAACCGCGGCGCGCCGTGGTCGTCGGGCGCATCGGGTACGGCGCCGGGAAGGACGACGGCGATCGTGGCGCGGATACCGTTGCGCTTGCCACCACCGCAGGCGCAGCTGTCGCGACCGGCGATGTCGGCACGGGCGCGAAGACCGGTCCCATCAGCGCTGCATGCACGCGAGCCAGATACCCTGCCAGGCCGTCCAGCGTGGGAAACTCGAAGAAGATCGTGGGGTGAGGTCCAGCCCGTAGCGCTGGTTCAGCACGTTGCCGAACTCGGTCAACGAGATCGAATCGAAGCCGTATTCGCTCAGCGCGGTGTCGCCGTCCAGGTCGCCCGGCCTCACCTTGATGAGGGCCGAGACCACGTCCATCAGCGCCCGTTTTACGTCACGGCGCAGGTCGGGCGCAGGTGCGGCGGCCACGACGGTATCGACCGATGGCGTGTTCCCGGCCCCATCACCGGGGACGGGTGTCGCATGACCTGCCGCCGCGGGCACGGCCACCGGTGTCGCCACGGGCGCTGCGTCCAGCAGCACGCTGCGCATGCGACCCAGGTCGCCCTCGATCGCCAATAGCTGGCCCAACCCGCTCGCCAGCGCCTGGCGCAAGGCCTCTACGCCGGTGACGCTCGCCATCGGCTGCATGCCCCACTGGCGGGACAGCATCGCGCGAGTCGCCGCGTCCGCCTGCATGCCGCCTTCGTCCCACAGCGGCCAGTCGATCGACACCGTGTGTCCCCGACGCTCGCCGCTGGCCACGCGACGGTTGCGCTCGTGGGCGAAGGCATCCATGAAGGCGTTCGCACAGGCGTAGTCGGCCTGCCCCACATTGCCGAGCACACCGGCGATGGACGCGAAGCAGATGAAGCAGTCCAGGTCCATGTCGCGGCTGGCCTGGTCCAGGTTCAGCGTGCCGTGCAGTTTCGCGGCAAGCACCTCGCGCAGTTGCGCTGGTGTCTTCCTGGCGAGGAAGGCGTCGCGGACCACGCCGGCGCTGTGGATGATGCCGTCCAGGCGCTCGAACTCCTCGGGGATGCTGGCCACCAGCTCCGCCACCGCCGTGGCATCGGCGACGTCCACCGTGTGATAGCGGACCACCGCGCCGAGGGCTTCCAGCGAGCGGACGCATGCCTGGATACGCTCGTCCGGCGCCGAACGACCGGTCAGCACCAGCACGGATGACGCGCGTGGCTGGCGATCTCGCGTGCCACGATCAGGCCGAGGCCGCCGGCGCCGCCGGTGATGAGGTAAGCGCCGCGATCCCGCCACGGCACGGCGATGCCCGCCGCGGGCGCGTACTCACGCCAACCCAGGGTTTCGCGCATGCCGTCGACGCGTAACGCACATGCGTCGCCGTGTCACCGAGGTTCTCCCGCAGTGCCGCGACCACGTCCTGTCCGGCGGTCACCTCGATCACCTGGCCGAGCACGCGCGGGTTTTCCCGCTGTGCGGTACGCAGCATGCCGGCGAGTCCCGCCAGGGTCCGGCCTTCGCCGTCGCCCGGCACCACCAGTTGAAGCCGCTGCATGCCGCCGCGGCCGTTCAGGGCCTGCAAGTGTTCCAGCAGCAGCGTCGCGGCGAACTCGTAGCGTTCCGCCAGGTCAGCGGTGTGTTCCGCCAGCACCACCGTCGCGTCGGGCCACGCGTCCCGCACGCCGTGCGCGTCCACGCCGCAGAGCATCACGAGATGACCGTCGAACGCGCCATGGCCCGCGGCCGCGGCCGCCGCCGTCCACGACGGCTGCAGGAGGAGAAGGCCGTCCGCGGTGGCTGCAGCGGACGTAGTGGCCGCATGGGATGTAGTGGTCGGAATGGCCGGAGGGGACGTCGCCACCGAGGCGGGCGTCGTTACCATCGCCGACGTAGCCGCCAGGGCGGGCATCGCCGCAGTCCGAGACCGGTCAGGCGCACACACACCGCGCCATCGCTGTCACAAAGATCGATATCCAGCCGCGGCACGGCATCACCCGTTGCACTGCCGTCGCGTGTACCGCACCAGCGCCCACATGTCCGGCGCGCACGCACGCAGGCACCGCAGGCCACCCAGCGCAAACGGAATCATCGGTGTCGTTCCGTCGCCGACCGACGTGGACGGCAGCGCCAGGGTCGCTTGCAGGGCTGCATCGAGCAGGCTCGGCGGCAGGACGTAGCCGTCCATCGTCGCCGACGGCGGCGAGGCCAGCCGGGCAAGGACACGGCCGTCGCCAACGAACCACTCCCGCACGCCCTGGAATGCCGGTCCGTAGTGCAGGCCCATCCGTTCCAGTCGCGCGTAACAGGCCGCCGCGTCGCCGTGGTCGAGCGTGCACACCGCGCGCCAGGCGGAGAGATCGTGCGTGATGTCCGTCTCGGCGTCGTCGTGGTCGTGGTAGGCGACCAGCGTGCCCTGGCTATGGATCACGGCGTCGCCGTTGGCGCCGTCCACGTAGATGGCGAAACCGATCGCGGTGTCCGTCTGCGGATGCAGGGCGACATGCAGCGATACGCCGGCGCCGTCGTCGACGACCGGGCGCAGCCACGCCATGTTGTGCACGGCCCAGGTGCGACCGTCGTCGACCGCCTCGTGGAGCGCGGCAAGCGCCATTTCCAGGTGCGCCACACCGGGCAGCATGCGGCATCGCGGATCACGTGATCGGTAAAGAAGGATTCGGTACCGGCGAAAGCGGCGGTGAAGCGCAGTCCGCCGATATCGGACGTGTTCCGGTGCACCAGCGGATGCAGCACCGGCGCTTGCACGGCGGGAGCCACGGGCGCGACGCTATCGACGGGAATCCAGTAGCGTTCGCCGGCGAAGGGATAGGTCGGCAGGCTGATGCGTCGCGGCGTCCGCTCCGCGTACAGGCGCCGCCAGTCGAACGGTACGCCCTTGACCCACAGGTCAAGCAGCTTGCCGAACTTACCGCGGGCCATCCACGCGTCGGCCAGCGAAGCCATGTCGTCGTCGCCGGCCAGCGGGGCCAGCGCGTCCTTGTTCGGCTTGACCTGGCCGCGATACACATCGTCCACCGCGCTGTCGCCGGCGACACAGGCGACCAGTTTCGCCCGCAGGTCCGCCAGCGAGGTGGCCAGGATGCCCAGGCGTTCGTCCATGGCCTCGCGGCCAACCTGCAGCGTGTAGGCCAGGTCATCCAGGCGCATGTCCGGCTGCTCGTCGATCGCCGCCAGCAGGCGCCGCACCTGATCGTCCAGCCGTGACTCCTGTCGCGCGGACAGCAGCACCAGCGCCGGGCCGGTCGGTCCCGCCGCCACCGGTGACGGGGATGCCACGTATTCCTCGATCACCACGTGCGCATTGGCACCGCCGGCACCGAACGACGACACGCCGGCCAGGCGCGGTCGCTCGTGCCCGTCGAGCACGGGACGCGACCAGGGGGCCAGTTGCTGCTGCACGACGAAGGGCGTGCGCGTGAAATCGATGTTCGGATTCAGCACGGCCGAATGCAGGCTCGGCGCCAGCTGACGGTGCTTCAGCTGCAGCAGCACCTTGGTGACGCCGGCGATACCTGCCGCGCTTTCGCAGTGGCCGATGTTGGATTTGGCCGAACCGATCGCGCAGAAGCCGGTGTCCGGCGTCCACTCACGAAAGGCCTTGGACAGGCCGGCGATCTCGATGGGATCGCCCAGGCTAGTGCCCGTGCCGTGCGCCTCGATGTAACTGATCGCACGGGCATCCACGCCACCCGCGCGCAACGCGCGCTCGATCACCTTCGCCTGGGCGTTGGGATTGGGCACGGTGTAGCCGTTGTTCTTGCCGCCATGGTTGACCGCCGTGGCACGGATCACGCCATGGATGTGGTCGCCATCGGCGATCGCCTGGGCCAGCGGTTTCAGCAGCACCGCGCCCACGCCTTCGCCCGGCACGTAGCCTTCGCCGCCCTCCCCGAAGCTCTCGCACCGGCCCTTGCCTGAAATGAACCGGCCCTGGGCCAGCATGAGGTACTTGTTGGGATGCACAGAGACGTTGACGCCGCCGGCGATCGCCACGGCGCAATCACCGCGCTGGATCGCCTGGCAGGCCAGGTGGATCGCCGTCAGCGCGACGACGAACACATGGTGTCCAGCGCCATGCTGGGTCCGTGGAAATCGCAGAAGTAGGAGATCCGGTTGGCGATCGAGGCCGGGCTGTTGAACACGGCGAGGTTTTGGCCGCGCGCCTGCGCCTGCGCGCCGTAGAGCTGGTATTCCTCGTACATCACGCCGGCGAACACGCCGACGTTGCCGTCGCTGGACACGCTCTCTCGCGTATACCCGGCGTCTTCCAGCGTGGCATGCACGCATTCCAGGAACAGCCGCTCCTGCGGATCCATCAGCTCCGCTTCGCGCGGGGCTATGTTGAAGAACAGCGGGTCGAAACGGTCGATGCCGTCGATGAAGCCGCCCCACTTGCCGTAGGTCTTGCCGACCGCGTTGCGGTCCGGGTCGTAGTAGAGGCGATAGTCCCAGCGGTCGGCCGGAATCTCGGTGATGCTGTCCCTGCCCTGGCTGAGGTTCGCCCAGAAGGCGGCCAGGTCGGCGGCCTGCGGTAGCGCCCGGCGACACCGACCGAGATGCGATTTCCGTGGGCGCGTGGGCATCCACGGTGGGCAGCGTGCGCGGCGGCTCGCTGCCGAAACGGGGCCGGCGGGGCGGTGTAGGTAGCGACGCGTCGTGCGCCGCCCTCCCCGCCGGACCGGTCGGCGCCTCGAACGTGGGCGCGCCGGACATCGGCCCTGCGGCCGTGACCCCCACCGTCGCCGACCCCGACGCGGGCGCCGTGGCAGCGGCAGCGGCCGTCGCAGGGTCCGACGCACCCAGCGCCTCGACCAGCGCGGCGCGGTGCTCGCCCAGGAAATAGCCGGCCAGATCGGCCAGGGTCTGGTACTCGAACAGCAAGGTCTTGGACAGCGTCCCGAACACCGGCTCCAACGCGCGGGTCAGCTCCATCACGAGGATGGAATCGATGCCGTACGCCTCCATGCGCACCCGTGGGTCGATACTCTGGGCGGGACGCTTCAGCGTGCTGGACAGCAGGCGGACCAGGTAACGCTCGGCCTTGTCGCGCAGGTCGTCCGCGGCCTCGCCGGTATCGCCGGTATCGCCGGCCACGCTGCCGGCAGACGCCGGAGACGCCACCGGCGCCGGCAACGGTGCCACCGCCGCTGCCGGCGCACCCGACCAGCTCGCCACGAAGCGATCGATCGCACCTTCGGCCACTACCACCTGTGGCGACGTCGTCGCCATCGCCTGCCGGAACGCGGCAAGGCCGCTGGCGGTACGCAACGGCACCAGGCCGGTCTGCGCGGTCATCGCCGCGCGCGTGGCGGCATCCACGCGCATGCCGCCGTCCTCCCACAGCGGCCAGTCCACCGACAGCGTGCGGCCGTGGCGATGTCCCTCCGCCACGTGTGCGGCACGCTGGATCGCGAAGGCATCCATGAAGGCGTTCGCGGCGGCGTAATCGGCCTGCCCCACGTTGCCGAAGGCACCCGAGGTGGAGGCGAAACAGACGAAGCAGTCCAGCGGAAGATCGCGGCTGGCCTCGTCCAGGTGCAGCGTGCCAGCCACCTTGGCCCGCAGCACGTCGTGCAGTTCATCGCGCGTCTTGCGAAGCAGAAGTCCGTCGCGCAACCCCCGGCGGCGTGCACGATGCCGTGCAGGCCATGGGTCGCGGCCACCTCGCGCACGAGGTGCGACACGGCGTCGGCATCGGCCACATCGAGCGGGCGATACAGCGCCCGCGCGCCCAGCGCCTCCAGTTCGGCGAGCAATGCCTGCACCGTGGCACCCGCAGGCGAGCGTCCGGTGAGTACCAGCGTCGCGCCGGTCGCATCCCGGGCGATGTCACGCGCCACGATCGCGCCCAGACCACCGGCGCCACCGGTGATGAGATACACGCCGCCCGCCTTCCACGGCGAGGCGACGTCAGGTTGCGTCGCCACCTCGGACCATCCGGCCACCTGCCGGACGCCGCCGCGATAGCGGCTGTCACCCGCCGGGGCATCGCGATGCTCGACGATCGCCTGGACGATATCCGCCGCCGTGCCGAGCCGGATCACCTGGCCGACGACCCGAGGGTTCTCCCGCATGGCCGTACGCAGCATGCCACCCAGGCCGGCCATGGGCTGCCCGGCACCGTGGTCGGCGACGACCAGCTGGACCAGGTGGCGTCCCGGTCGCGTGACGGCATCCTGGAGCCGTTCCAGCAACGCGAACGCGCCGTTTTCGTAGCGCGACGCGAGCGCCGCGTGGTCGTCGATCGCAACGATCCGCGCCGCGGGAAGGCGCCGCTGCACCTCGGTCGAAAAGCCTTCCGGCAAGGCCACATCCGGGCAAACCAGAACAGTGTGATACGCGTACGCGGCAGGCGCGGCGTGCACCGGGGACGATGCCGTCCATACCGGCTGGAACAGTGCGGTACGCATCGAGGCGACGCCGTCGCGGCCGCCGGGACCGTGCGCGTAGAGAAGCCCTCGAGCCGTGCCAGCACCGTTCCCTGTGCATCGCAGAGGTCCACGTCGAACGCCTGCACCGCCGCGCTCGCCGACCCGCGACCGGCACGACGGCGGATCACTGCCCAGCCGTCGCCGGTGCACGCGCCGCGTACGTCGAGCGACGCCAGCGCGAACGGCAACGACAGCGCGTCGCCGTTCCATGCACCCGCATCATCCGCCTGTACCGCGATGACGGCCTGCAGCGCCGCATCGAGCACCGAGGGATGGACCACATAGGCATCGCGCCCCGGCGTCGCCGTCTCGGGCAGGACGATGCGTGCCAACGCCACGCCATCGCCCCGGAACAATGCTTCCAGGCTGCGGTGCGCCGGCCCGTACTGCAGGCCCACCCGGTCAACAACGCATGGCATGCTGCCGCCGATCGCTGCGAGCGCGCACAGGTGTGGCGGATCGCTTCGATGTCGTGACGGATATCGCCGGCCACGTCGACGCGTTCGGCAACGGCAAGCTGGCCCTGCGTGTACACGGTGCCGTCGCCGCTGGCGCCGTCGTCGTAGATCTCGAAGCTGAAACCGCCGTGGGCCTCGGGAAACAGCGCGATGTGCAGTTCCTTCGGCGCGTCCCCGACAGTGAAGGGGCGGAGCCAGACCACGTTCTCGATGCGATAGCGCGTGGACGAGGCACTGGCCAGGTCGGCGGCGCAGCGCAGCATCTCGAGCTGGGCCGCTGCGGGCAAGGTCCGCTCCCCACGCACGCGATGATCGTCGAGGAAGAACTCGCGACCGGTGAACCGGCTGGTGTAGCGCAAGCCCGCCGCGTTGGACGTGTTGCGCTGGACCAGCGGGTGGATCGCCGCGTGCATCGCCTCCGCGACGGTGGGCTTCGCATCCACCCAATGCCGTTCCCGCGCGAACGGATACGTGGGCAGGGCAAGCCGACGGCGCGGACCCGTCGCGTACAACGGCATCCAGTCGACCGAACCGCCGTTCACCCAGGCCGATGCCACCGCCACCAGGTCGCCCCCGGCCAACTGGCCGGCCACACCCCCGTTATCGGGGCTGGCCGCATCCGCCGTCGCGGCATCCACCGGCGCTTCACCGGTAAGCACGTCGTCTCGGCCGGCGGATGAAGCCAGCCATGCCTCCAGGCGCGACGCCAGCGTCGCTACCGAATCGACCACCGTCGCAAGGCGCGTCGCCATGGCGTGCCGGCCGAGTTGCAACGTGTAGGCCAGGTCGTGCAGGTCGGCGTCGCGCGCTTCATGCGCGGTCAGCGCATCGACCAGTCGCCGGCACGTTCGCGCAGCGCCGGTGCCGTGCGTGCGGACAGCACGATCAGTGCCGGACGGGCGTCGGTCATCGGCACGGCGGCCGTGTCCATGTGCTCCTCGACGACGACATGCGCGTTGACACCGCCGAAACCGAACGAACTGATGCCAGCGCGACGCGGTATCGACGTTCCATCCGCGTCCGTGAGCGCGGGCCACGGTCGCGCCCGGTCGACGATGAAGAACGGGCTACCGGACAGATCGATACGGGGATTGAGCCGCTGGTAATGGACCAGCGGCGGGAAGGCCTGGTGTTTCATGCACAGCAGGGTCTTGATGAGCCCCGCCAGGCCCGCGACCGATTCCAGGTGGCCGATATTGGTCTTGACGCTGCCGATCCCGCAGGTGCCCTCGCCCGGCGTTTCACCGCGATCCGCGGTCACCCGCGCGAAGGCCAGCTTCAGGCCCTCGATCTCGATCGGATCGCCCTTGGGCGTGCCGGTGCCATGGGCCTCGACATAGCCGACGCTGGCCACGTCGATGTCGGCCTCGCGCAAGGCGTCGCCGATCACGTGCGACTGCGCCAGCGAGCCGGGATAGGTCACCGTGCGCGCATGGCCGCCGTGGTTCATCGCCGTGCCGCGCAACACGCCCACGATGCGGTCGTTGTCGCGCAAGGCACGGTCCAGTGGCTTGAGCAGCACCATAGCCGCGCCCTCGCCGCGCACGTAGCCGTTGGCGCGCTCGTCGAAACTCTTGCAGCTGCCGTCCGGCGAGAGCATGCCGGTCTTGGAGAACGAGACGAAATGCGTGGGGCTGCACAGCACGCTGACGCCGCCGACCAGCGCCTGGTCGCACTCGCCCCGGCGGATCGCATGCGCGGCCTTGTGCAGAGCCACCAGGGAACTGGAACACGCGGTGTCGATAGGAAGGCTGGGGCCGTGCAGGTTGAGGAAATACGAAATGCGATTGGGGATCAGCGCGGTGTGCGTTCCCGTGGCGAGATGGCCCTCGATTGTCTCCAGCGCACGACCCAGGTGATCGCGGTAGTCGAAGGTGAAGACGCCGACATAGACGCCGGTACGCGTACCGCTGAACGCGGCGGGATCGTAGCCGGCGTCTTCCAGGCAGTTCCACGCCTGCTCCAGCATCACCCGCTGCTGGGGGTCCATGACCGCCGCCTCGCGCGCGGAGATGCCGAAGAAATCGGCATCGAAATACTCCACGCCATCGATGAAACCGCCCCACTTGCTGACCGACCGGTTCGGTTCGCGCCCGTCGGCGGCATAGAAGGCCTCGCGATCCCAGCGTCCCGCGGGCACCTCGCCGACGCTGGATATGCCCTGGCGCAGGTTGTCCCAGAAGGTCGCGTAATCGGCCGCGCCGGGAAAGCGGCAGGACATGCCGATGATGGCGATATCGACGTTCATGAAAGTGCCCATGCGGTAAGGGGGTTCGCTCAGCGACGAAGTCGGCTGAAGGTGGCGGTCAGGTGCGCGGCCGCGGCATCCATGATCCGCACGGCGATGTCGTCCACGTGGCGCTCGGTCCACGGTTCCAGCGCGGTGCCCTTCACCCACTGGTTGAACGAGCCCAGCGCCGGTCCCGTGTGGATCTGGTAGTTCACCCGGTCGTCGCCCTTGCCCTCCATGGCGATGCGCGTGCAGTAGGCGAAGTACCAGCGGAACACCAGCGCCATCTTGTGCTTGCCGTTGGCCTCGGCCTTGACGACCTCGTGATCCCTGCTCGCGGCGCGGAAGTACGCCGAGGTCTCCTGCCAGATCGCCTCGAAGCTCTTGTGGAAGAAGGTGGTCTCCAGCTGCTGCCGGGTGCGCTCGGGAATGTCGTCCAGGCTGTCGTGATGGCGGTACAGCGACAGCAGCTTGTTTGCCCGTGCGGGAAAAACACCGACTTCTTCAGCACCTGCACCTGTGCGCCGATCTCGAACATGTCGCCGGCGGGCGCGTATTCGGTGTCCTGGATATCCATCGCCTGCAGAAGCGCCTTGCCGTCGGCGCTCATGCCCGACTCCACGGTGCACTGGTTGATCGAACCCGTGGCGATGAAGTCGGCACCGAGCAGGAACGCCGCAGCCGCGGCCTCTGGCCCGCCGATGCCACCGGCCAGGCCCATGCAGATCGGTTCCGCATAGCCGTGCGCGGCCTGCATCTCGTCGCGCAGGCGCAACAGCGGTGGCAGCATCACGGCCGCGATGCCGCCGTCGGTGTGACCGCCGGAATCGGCCTCGACGCAGATATCGTGACTGACCGGTAGCGCCTGGGCCCACTGCGCCTGCTCCGGCGTCACCTGCCCCGTATCCAGCAGGCGCTGCACGATCGCGGACGGTGGCGGGCTCATGAACGCCCGCGCCACTTCGGGACGCGAGACCTTGGCCACGATGCGGTGATCGCTCACCACCGCGCCGTTAGCATCGCGGCGCAGGCCCTGCAGCCGGAACCGGACCAGCGCCGGGGTCATCTGCATGAAGGCCGCTGCCTCGACGTTGCGGATGCCATACCGCAGGCAGAGGTCCACCACCGCGTCCTCGTGGGCCGGATTCTCATAGTTCGCCAGCAGGTTCATGCCATAGGGCTGGCCGGTGGCCAGTCCAGCCTGGATGCGCACGATGTTGGCCTCGATCGTCTGCGGCGACAGGCCACCGGCACCGAAGAAACTGAGGAAGCCTGCCCGGCCCATGCGCACCACCAGTTCCGCGGAGGCGACACCGCGGTACATCGCGCCGGTCATGTAGGCATAGCGCACGCCGAAGCGTCGCCGGAACACCTCGCTACCCAACGCCGTGGCAAGGATGCGATGAGGCGCGCCGGGACTGTCGTCACCGACGAACGCGGTATCCGCGCCATCGGCCGCCGCAGGCATGGCGGGCATGGTGGCATCGAGTGCCTGGACGGCATCGCGGGCGCAGGCGGCACCCCGGCCTCCCCCCGTTCGTCGTGGATCGGCGTTTCCTTGGTGCGGATCTCCTGCACCATCTTCGACAGGATGTTCGCGCCCATCTCCTGGAATTCGATGTCGCCCTTGCCCATCACGTAGCGGATGGAATCGACCCATTGCACGGGACTGGCGATCTGGCTGGCCAGCGTCCGGGCAATCGCGGCACCGTCGTACGGCCGGGCCGTGGCGTTGGCGATCACGGTGGCGGTGGGAGCGGCAAAGGTGAACTGGCTCAGGTAGTCGGCGAACTCAGCCTCCACCGGTTGCATGTGCCGCGAGTGGAAGGGCGCGCTGACATTGAGCGGCACGCAGCGCAGTTTCAGCGTGGCGAACAACTCGGCGGCGGCGGCCAGCGCTTCATGGTCGCCCGCGATCACCGTCTGCGTCGGCGTGTTGAGGTTGGCGATATCCACGCCCTCCAGCCGATGCTGGTCGAGCATGAGGCGGATCTGCCCGGCCGAAGTGCCCAGCACGGCGGCCATGCCACCGCCACCGGCACGCCCCATCAGTTCGCCGCGCTTCTTCACCAGCCGCAGCCCGTCCTCGAACGAGAACACGCCGGCCGCATGCAGCGCGTTGTATTCACCAGGCTGTGTCCGGCAAAGAACGCCGGCGCCGGAGCTGCCGCACCTCGGTCTGCAACGCCTGCTCGCGGTAGTAATGCAGCGCGTTCACCACGTACAGCGCCGGCTGCGTGTACTGCGTTTCCCCCAGCAGGCCGTCGCGGTCGTTGAGGCACAGGTCTTCGACGGAATAGCCGAGAATCTCGGACGCACGGCGTACCTCTTCCGGATACAAGGGAAACAGGTCCTTGCCCATGCCCCTGAACTGCGATCCCTGCCCGGGAAAAATGACCGCTTTCATCGTGTCTGGCTCCGGCATGCGTACGGTTCGGGTGTCGGGCGCCAGGGCATCCAGGCGCGCGAGGTCGCCGCCGAAGGGCGACATCACTGCGTGCACACGGGACGCCGTATCGGCGGGCAACAGGTATTTGAGGAAGGTCGCCATCGTGCCGCCCGGGCCGACGTCGATGTAGCGGTAGTCGTCCCTCGGCGGCAACGTCGCGAGGGTCTCGGCAGGCGGATGGGTTCACGCACCACCGACCAGAAATGATCCGCCGACAGCGCGTCGACATCGCTACCCAGGAGCGCAGCACATCATCGGAACGTGTCCTCGCCGATACGGCAAGGTGCGCAGGAAGGCCATGTACGGCTCGCGCGCCGCATCGATCCAGCGCGAATGGAAGGCGAACGGCAACCGGCAACCGCTGGAACGCCAGGCCGCGGCGACGCAACGCCGCTCGACCGCGTCGGTGTTCCGTGCGGGAAGGGACAGCACGGAATGCGTGGCGAAGTTGCGCGCCCCAAGCTCGCAAAGGGTGAGGACATCCGGTTCGAGGAAGCGCGATGGCTCGCCCACCACGGCGATCATGCAGCCCGGCTCCGCGTGCGCCTCCACGATAAGGGCCTGCTCCACCACGGCGAGCAGCGCGTCGTCCGGGTCCAGCCATCCGGACACCGCCGCCGCCGCGAATGAACCCAGGCTTGCACCCAGCACGGCGTCGGCACGCAATCCGCGCTCGAGCAGGCTGGTGGCCAGCGCATACTCCACCATGAAAATGGCGGCATGGCTGTACAGCAGTCGCTGCAGCGACACTTCCGCATCATGACCCTGCGCGAAGAGCACCGCCAGCGCCGATACGCCGGTCCGTTCGCGGAACAGCCGGTCGGCATGGCGCATCGTCGAACGAAAGCAACGATCGGCCTCGTACAACTCCCGCCCCATCTCGACGTGCTGGGAGCCCTGGCCGGAAAAAAGAAATACGGTTTTCAAGAGCGACGCATCCATCCGTGCACCTGCTTCCGTGGACGATTCGCATCCACCCGGAACGCAGCGCAGACCGTGCTGCCAACTCCCCTCCCCCCCCGGGGCACGCGGACGACCCGTGCGGATCGTCCGAAACACACGACCGATCAGTCTCCGCCGCTAATGCCTCGACTCCACGGCCAGCGACCGCGGACGCATGTCGGTCCACGCTTCACCGATATAGGCAAGGCACGAGGCCTTCGTTCCCTGTACGCCAACTTTCGTCCAGCCCAGGGGCAACGACTTCGGGCAGGCCAGATCGAGTGCTGGCCTTCCTGGTTGACCACCACGTCGTACAAGGTTTCTGACGCGTTCGAACTCGTGGACATGCTTGCTCCTGTGCAAACGATGACGTCGTCGCGCTCGATAGTGCGATCGTCGTGTCACAACGTGGAACGATGGTTTGTATTGCCCCTATCCCTCGACCGGCACACGCAGCATGCTTGCATGGCGTCGGTCTGTTCTCAGATCATTCTTCGAAGAAGATCCTCGGCTTTGCAACCAGCAAGTTCTTGCGATCGACAAATGCAGGCGGTACGCCACGAACATGGCGTCGCACCGCGCTATCTGCCGGATAACGGCATGCGCGCACTTCACGACATGCCGTATTTGCACATCGCGACTCGTAGGAGCGCACGATGTGCGCGAAAAGCCGACGGCGCGTTGATGCCGAGTCTTTATAGCCAAGAGCTCGGCTTCGGAGCAAGAGCCGGCGGGTGCCACCCTCGGGGCCACGCCTGCTGCGACCCGTCAATGAAGGGCCGCGTGCGCGGCCGTTATCCATGGCCCTACGGGCTCGGGTCGGGCTTCGAACGGGGGTTTCCGATTCGACTTCCTGTCTCAGCGGAAACGGCCGGCCGTCCTGGCCGGCCCCCTTCGCGGCCTTGTCCGTTCGAATCCCTCGCCTGCGGCTACGGGCCCGAGGGTGGCACCCGCCGGCTCTTTCGACGACTGAGGGTGCGTGTAGGAAGAGCGCAGAGCCAGGCTTCGCTTCGTAGCTGGGAACGCTCGCCTGCCTGTTGCGCATGGCATCGTCGCCTTGGGGTGTTGAGGGTTCGCGCACATACGTGCGCTCCTACCGGAACCGGCCGATCAGGCGTTTCACAACCTGCCCTACCGTGGGGTAGGAGCCCACGATGTGGGCGAAAAGCCAACGATCGCGGCGACGCCATACCCCGACCGCGGCTCGCTCACCAACACCCCGCTGCTCGCCCAACACGCTACCTCAGTCCTGGGAAGAGGCGGGGGTAGCCCCCTCGGTGCCGGTAGCCGCAGGCGAGGGATTCGAACGGAAAAAGCCCGAAGCGGGCCGGCCAGGACGGCCGGCCGTTTCCGCTGAGCCATGGATGGCGAATCGGAAACCTCCGTTCGAAGCCCGACCCGCGCCCGAAGGGCAATAGACACGGCCGCGGAGCGGCCCTTCCCTTTCGGGTCGCCGCAGGCGTGGCACCGAGGGGGCTACCCGCCGGCTCTTGCTCCAGACGTTCGGCTTTACGCTTTACGGCTTTACGGCTTACGGCTTTACGGCTTTACCGCTTACCGCGTTGGCTTTTCGCGCACATCGTGCGCTCCTACCCGCACCGCCGGTAACGGCGGTGCTGCGGCGCACGAGACGTTGCCGAATCCGCGGATTCCCACGATGCCGTCTGGTACCGGCAAAAGCATGAATCCAAACGCAAAATGACCATCCAATAAACGATTCATTAGATATTCGTGCAATAAATTACGTGAATATTTAACGAAAACGTAATGCTGTGCGCAACACACGCCTCTCGATCGACGGTTCCTTGACGCAGTCGCAAAACCGACGTCCCTCGCTTTGAGGGCCTGCCATGCGCGACTAAGCTCGAAGCTCATCGGCGTCGATCACACACGTGACTCGCCCTGACGCGACGAAGCACATGCCATCGACGCACGCCGTCGACGCGGCTCACCGGGTGCGCAACGCAGACGCCCAGGCGTCCCCTTCATGACCCAGGAAACCACGCCGCCGCATGACGACGAAGATTGAGCAGGCACACGACGACGACACCATCGATCTCAACGCGCTGTTCGGCACGTTGCTGGATCACAAGTGGCTGATCGTCGCGATCACCGGCTGCTTTTCGTGGCCGGAGTGCTGTATACGATGCTCGCCACGCCTATCTACCAGGCACGGCCGTGGTGCAGGTCGAGCAGAAAACGCCCAGCCTGCCGGGCTTGAGCGATCTGTCGCAGTCGTTGGGCACCAGTGCCTCGCAGGCGGTGACCGAGATCGCCCTGATCACCTCGCGACTGGTGGTGGGACAGACCGTGGACGACATGCGCCTGAACGTGCAGGTGCAACCGCGGCGCATGCCGCTGATCGGCAACTATCTCTCGCGCGGACACAAACCCGGCCAGCCGGGCAAGCCACGCTTCGGCCTCAGCCGCTACGGCTGGGGCGGCGAACGGTGGATATCTTCCGCCTGACCCTGCCCGATCCGGGCATGAGCGCGACCTTCGAGTTGCGCGCCGAAACCGGCGGTCGCTTCAGCCTGTATGACGACGACGGCAACCGCGTGGCCGAGGGTGCAGTGGGACAGTTAGTGACCGGCAAGGGCGTCACCTTGCAGATCCGCCAGCTGGTGGCCAACCGGGCACCCGCTTCGACGTGGTGGTGCAGCCGCCGCTGACCAGCACGACGAAACTGCAGTCCGACATCGTTGCGCTGGAACAGGGCAACGATTCCGGGATCATCGGGCTGACCTACAACAACGCCGATCCCGATCTCGCGCGGCAGGTGCTGGAGCACGTGACGCGGGCCTACGTGCGGCAGAACGTCGAGCGCAATTCCGCGGAAGCCGCCAGCCAGCTGCAGTTCGTCAAGACACGCTACCGAAGGTGCGCCAGGACCTGGACAAGGCCCAGGCGGCAATGAACGCGTTCCAGATGAAGTCGCACTCCGTGGACCTGAGCATGCAGACCAAGGGGTTGCTGGACCAGATCGTGTCCGTGGAGAACAACCTCCAGCAACTTCACCTGCAGGAAGCCGATATCGAACGGCGCTTCACCCACGATCACCCGGCTACAAGGCGCTGCAGCAACAGATGGCCAGTTGCAGGCGCAGAAGGATCGGATGCAGAAGGAAGTAGGCGACCTGCCGGACACGCAGCAACAGCTGCTCAAGCTGAGCCGTGACGTGCAGGTCAGCGGCAACACCTACACCAGCCTGCTCAACCAGGCCCAGCAGCTGGACATCGCACGGCCGGCACGGTGGGCAACGTGCGTATCGTGGACAGCGCGCAGGTGGACCCGAACGTGCCGGTGCAGCCGCGCAAGGCGCTGGTAGTGATCGTCGTCACCTTCCTCGGCGGATTCCTCGCGCTGGCCTTCGTGTTCCTGCGGCAGATACTGAACCGCGGTATCGAGGACCCCGCGCTGATCGAGGACCTCGGCCTGCCCGTCTACGCCTCCGTGCCGCTGAGCCCCGGCCAGGGCACGCGCCTGTCGCGACGTGGTCGCTCGCACGCCGCGCACGCGCCGCTGCTGGCCATCGCCGATCCCGCCGACCTGGCCGTCGAATCGATTCGCAGCCTGCGCACCAGCCTGCATTTCGCACGGCTGGAGGCGAAGAACAACATCCTGATGATCACTGGCTCCAGCCCCTTCGCCGGCAAGACCTTCGTCTCGGCCAATCTCGCCGCGGTGATCGCGCAGGCCGGGCAGCGCGTGCTGCTGGTGGACGGCGACATGCGCCGCGGCACGTTGCACCAGCTGCTCGGCGTGCGTACCGGCCGCGGCCTGTCGGACCTGCTGGTCGGCAGCGCCGCACTGGCCGACGTGGTGCAGCCGGGGCCGACCGAGAACGTGCACTTCATCAGTCGCGGGCAGGTACCGCCCAACCCGTCCGAACTGCTGATGCATGCGCATTTCACCCGGTTCATCGCCAGCGTCGTGCCCGCCTACGACCTGATCATCATCGACACGCCGCCGATCCTCGCGGTCACCGACGCGGCGGTCATCGGCCATCACGCCGGCACCAGCCTGCTGGTGGCTCGCTTCGGCCTGAACAAGCAGCGCGAACTGGCGCTGGCCAAGCAGCGCTTCGAGCAGAACGGCGTGGAGCTCAAGGGCGCCATCTTCAACGCCGTGGAGCGGCGCACGGCGGGCTACTCCGCCTACGCCTATTACAAGTACCAGGCCGATCCCGCATGAAGGCGTTCCCATGTCGCGCATCCTGATCGTCGGCAACCACACGTGCGGCACATCGCGGCGACGCCGCGATCCTGCGCGGGTTGCTGGAGTGCCTGGCCACCGCGTTGCCGGGCTGCGAGGTGGACGTCACCAGCCGCTTCCCGACCAGTTCCGCCTACCTGCTCGGCCGCCCATTGTTGCCCGACCGGCTGGACGCCTATTACCGCGAGGCAGCCAGCCAGCGCTTCGGCCGGTTCCGTCCACAACTACTGCGCCGACTCGTGCCGCGGCTGTTGCATGCGCATCTCGCCGGGCGGTGGTGGGCGCGCTGGGTGCCGTTGCCGCAACGTCATCGCGACACCATCGCGTGGATGGCCGGTTACGACCTGGTGATCCAGGTGGGCGGATCGTTCTTCGTCGACCTGTACGGCCCCACCCAGTACGACCAGTCCATCTGCGCGTTGCTCGCCGGGCGGCCGGTCTACATGATCGGCCACAGCGTGGGGCCGTTCCGGCAACCCTTCTTCCGGCGCATTTCCCGCGATGTCATGCGCCGTGTCGAGGCGCTGGCCCTGCGCGAGGAAGTCAGCGCGCGCTACATGGCCGAGGACGGCATCCCGCAGGACACGCTGCGCTGGACCTCGGACACCGCGTGGCTGGTGGACCCGGGGGTGCCCGTGGCCGTCGCCGATCCGCCCACCGTCGCGGTGACCTTTCGCGAGCTGGCGCCGTTCGACAAGCGGCTGGGCGTCACCCAGGCGCAGTACGAGGAGGCCTTCGCCATCCTGCTGGACACGGTGATCGAGGCAGGCTACCGCGTGGTGGCGTACTCCACGTGCACGGCGATCGACGGTTATCCAAGGACGACCGGATGGTGGCGCTGCGCGTCGGTGCACGCATGCGCCGCGCCGACGCCTATCGCGTGGAGATGGACGAGCTGACCGACGTGGCGCTGGGCCGTTGCCTGGGGGCCTGCGTGCTGACCATCGGCACGCGCCTGCATAGCGCCATCCTCTCGATGAACTTCGGCACGCCGTCGGTGGCGCTCAACTACGAACACAAGTCCGAGGGCATCATGAAACGCCTGGGCGTGGCCGAACTGGCGGTGCCGGTCACCGCCCTGCTCGACGGCAGCCTGCGCAGCCAGGTGCTGGCGTTGCTGCGGGACGACACGCTGCGCGCCCGGGTGGCCGTTGCGGTGGCCAGGGAGAAAGCCTTCGCGCGCGAATCCGTGCTGGCCACCCTGGGGATAGGAGCCTGAGCATGCCGGTGCTGTTCGTCCTCGCCGAGTTTCCTCGCTATTCGGAAAACCTTCGTCATCGACCAGATCGTCGGCCTGCTGGACCGCGGGTTCGACGTGCGCATCCTCGCCATCAGCCGGGGGCCGGCGCCCGTGCCCGGTGACATCGTCGACACGCGAGGGCTGATGGCACGGGCGACCTTCGTCTTCGATCACCCCGCCAGCGCCTCGGCCTCCTGGCAGGTCCTGCTGCGGCGGCTGCGGCGTGTGTGCCGGCCTGCCAGCGCCCGCGTGAGGCGGCGCTGTCCGTGCGCCGCTTCGGCCACGCGGCGAAGAGCCTGGTGCTGGCCGGCGGGTACGCCGCCTGCCGACGCCCCTGCGGGCGCGGGCGATCGTCGCCCACTTCGGCCCGACCGGCGTGCTGGCCACGCACCTGCGCACGCTCGGCCTGATCGAAGGACCGCTGTACACCGTCTTCCACGGCTTCGACCTGTCGCAGCACAGCGTGCTGGCGCGGCATGCCGCCGACTATCGCCACCTGTTCGCGCACGGCGAACGCATGCTGCCGATCAGCCAGCGCTGGCGCGGCAAGCTGGAGGCGCTGGGCTGCGCGGCCGAAAAGATCCAGGTGCACCGGATGGGCGTGGACCTGGAGGGCTTCCGTTTGCGCCGCCGGCAGCGACCGGCACGTCGGTGCCAGGACGTGAGTTGCGTGTGTGCTGTGCGTGGCGCGCCTGGTCGAGAAGAAGGGCGTGCGCTACCTCTGCGAGGCCGTGGTCCGGCTGGTTCGGCGCGGTGTACCCCTGCGCCTGGACGTGATCGGCGACGGCCCGCTGCACGCGGCACTGCGGCGGTTCGTCGACGCACAGGGAATGCAGGATGCCATCCATATCCTGGCCGTCGCGACACGGCCTATGTGCAGCAGGCCCTGCGCGGTGCCGATGTGTTCGCGCTGCCCAGCGTCACCGCGGCCGACGGGGACCAGGAAGGCATCCCCGTCTCCTTGATGGGGGCCATGGCCAGCGGCGTGCCATGTCTTTCGACGGTGCACAGCGGTATCCCCGAACTGATCGAGGATGGCCGTTCCGGGTGGCTGGTGCCCGAGCGCGACGTGGAGGCGCTAGCGGACGTGCTGGCGCGCATCCAGGCGGGCGAATTCGACCTGGCGGCCATCGCGCGCGAGGCCCGGCTTACCGTGGAGACGCACTTCGACCAGCGGCGGCTGCACGACAGCCTTGCCGCGCAACTGAACGCACAGGCGGCCCGATGACCTCGGCACGACGCGATGCGCTGTGGACGGCCGGCTCGACCGTGGTCAGCGCGGCCAGCCAGCTGCTGCAGATCGCGGTACTCGCGCATCACGTCGACGCGCACATGCTGGGCGCGCTGGCCATCGTCAACGTGGTCAACGCCATCGCCACGCTGCTGCAGGACATGGGCCTGAGCAGTTACCTGATCCACCGGCAGGACATCAGCCGCCCGCAACGCACCTCGTTGTTCCTCATCAGCGTGGGGCTGGGCCTGGTCTCGGCGGCGGCGCTGTTCGCGATCTCTTACGCGGTGGCCTATGTCTACCGATCCGACCTGCTCGGCGACCTGCTGCGCCTGTCGACGATCAACTTCGTGCTGCTGGGCGTGGCGGCGCAGTACCAGGCCAGCCTGATCAAAGCATTCCGACTGCCCCGCCTGGCCCGTATCGAGGTGATCGGCCGGCTGTGCGGACTGGCCACACTGCTGGTGCTGGTGCTGGTCTTCCACGCGTCCATCGAAGCGGCCGTGTACGCGATGATCGTCAACAGCCTGGTCCGCCTGGCTGCTTCCTTACCGTGTCCGAGCGCGAATGGCACCCGGGCCGTGCCGTAGACCGCGGCATCATGCGCGAGGCGCTTCGCTACGGCGCCTTCCAGCTCGGCTCGCAGGTGATCAACCAGCTGCGCAGCCAGGCCGACCAGATCATCCTGGGCAAGTTCTCGGGCTGTCGTCGCTGGGCGTGTACTCGCTGGCCAAGGAACTGGTGCTGCAGCCGACCAAGCTGATCATGCCCGTGGCCGGACGCTGGCCTTGCCGCGGCTGGCGACGGTACAGGACGATCCCCAGGCCCTGCACCGCCTGTTCCTCGTCGGTCTGCGCGGCGTGGCGATCTTCAGTGCCGTGGTTTTCATCATGCTGGCGGTGTTCGCGCCGCCGGCCGTCTCGATCCTCTACGGCCACCGCTACGACGGCGTCGCACGCCTGGTACCGCTGATGCTGCTGTTCGGCATGCTGCGGCGCTGGGCTCGCTGATCGGCGCGCTAGCCAGAGCCGCGGCCGTTCGGACATCGAGTTCGGCTGGAACGTGAGGATTTGCGGGATCACGCTGGCGGTGAGCGTGGCAGGCGCGGCGTCCCGTTCGCTGGAAATCATGGCGAGCGCCCTCGCCCTCAGCCAGGTGCTGTCCACGGTGCTTTCGTATTACTTCTTCTCCTCCAAACTCATCCGGACCACGGCGCGCGAGTTCTTCGACGCCTGGGTCATGCCCAGCGTCGTGCCGTACGCCTGCCTGATGCTGGCCATCGCCGTGTATCCGGGCGACGGCTGGACGGCCAGCGTCGTGCGTTTCGCCTTCGCCGCGCCGGCGCTGGCGTGGGTGGTCTGGCACAGCCGCCACATCCTCATCCATCGACAGCTCCAGGCGGTGCGCGCATGACCGACGCCGCGCCACTGGTGAGCGTTTACATCCCCACCCGCAACCGCTCGGCCCTGCTGCGGCGCGCGGTGGACTCGGTGCTGGCGCAGAGCTACCCGCGGATCGAGATCCTGATCTGCGACGAGGCCTCCACCGACGATACCGCCGACGTGGTGGCCGCTTACGCGAAGCGTCACCCTGGGCGCTTCACCTACCTGCGCAACGACACGCCGCAGGGCGCCTGCCGTGCCCGCAACCGCTGCATCGAGCACGCCACGGGCACCTATGTGACCGGACTGGACGACGACGACCTGTTCCACCCGCAACGTATCGCCTGCCTGGTCGAGCTCTACCGCCGGCACGACGTGTCGTTCGTATGCAGCCGGTTTCGCTATTTCCAAAGCGAGGCGCAGATCGCCGCGTTGCGCGGACGACATTACGACGTGGCCGACCTGGACACGACCGAGCACCTGGCCCTGCCTGCCCTGCTCTACGCCAACCTGGCCGGCAACCAGGTGCTGACGGAACGGTCGCGGATGCGCGAGCTGGGCGGCTTCGACGAGGCCATGCCTTCCTGGCAGGACTACGACATGTGGATACGCCTGGCCGAGCGTTTCGGCCCGGCGCGGCGCACGCGGGCGGTACTGTCCTTCGTCGACGACGACCGCTCGCGGGCCCGCATACGCAACTCCAGCAAGCGTGCCGAAGGCAGCGAGCGCTTCCTGGCCAAGCATGCCCGCCTGATGAGCGCCGACCAGAAACGCAACCATCGCAACATCCAGTTCGTCATCGGCGGCCAGCGTGCGCCGCTGCGCGAGATCGTGCGCAACTGTCGCTGGGCGGCTACAAGTCCACGCTGAAGGTGTTGCTGCACAAGTTCTTCGGCCGGGCGATCGGCTGAGCGCATGGCCATCGCGATCCACAAGACGGGGTGCCGCCATCGTGCTGATGGCCATGCTGTTCGTGCAGGTACCGCTGGGCCACAGCACCAGCAGCAAGTCGCACGTGAACGTCTACCACCTGCTGCTCCTGCTGATGCCGGTGATTTACCTCCCTGCGGCGCGGTATCTGAAACTCAACCCGGCCACGGCGTTCATCGCCACGATGGCCGCCACCGCGCTGGTGCCGGAGCCACCTACGGCGGCGGCCTGCGATCCACGCTGATCGTGTTCGTGGCGGCGTCGTACTTCCTCGGCGTCGTTTTCGGCCGCAAGCTGCAGGACGTGGAACTGCGCCGGATCTTCACCTGGATGCTGGGCTGCTGCCTCGCCTTCGTCATCCTGCGGGACCTGGTGTACGCGGGCAGCCTGGGCGCGGTGTACGCGCGCACCGAAGGCGCCTCCAGCATCTGTACATGTCCACGGGCGGACGCAACATCGAAGCCAGTCTGCTGGCCCTGCTTTCCCTGTTGCTGCTGGGCACCCGCGCCTACCCGATCGCCGCCTTCATCGCCTTGACCAGCGGCATGATGCTGTCGCGCGCCGGACTGGTCGGCACCGCGGTGTCGATCGGCATCGCCTGCTACCAGGCCCGCAAGTCGCGCCACTATTACTTCTTCACGTTTTTCGGCGTGGCCATGGCCGTGCTGCTGGTCGGGCTGGTGCTCTCGTCGGTGATCGACATCCCGGTGCTGGATCGCTTCAACCTCCAGGCCGAGACCCAGCTGGCACACAAGAATGTCGGGCGCCTGGCCCTTTGGAACAGCGCCGGTACGGCCCTGGAACACAACCTGCTCGGCTACGGGGTGGGCAACGGCGTGCCGGTGATGGAGCAGCTGTCCGGCCTGACGTTGTGGAGAACAACGTCCACAACATCTACCTGCAGTCCTGCTCGAAGGTGGCGTGCAGTCGTTGCTGCTGTTCCTGGCCATGGCGGCGCATATCCTGCTCACCCGCACCGAGGGGCCGCAGCGCAATATCAAGTTCTTCCTGCTGTGCTACCTGATGCTGGCCTGTATCGAGTTCAGCGGCTACGAAGCCTACTTCTGGTTCTTCGTGGGCATGTTCTACGCGCGTGCCGACCTGCGACGCGTGGCGCAACGCACGGAAACCAAACGGCGCATGCAGGTACGTGCGCAGTTCCCCGCCCGAACGACCGGCGATCCTTCGATGGACCCCTCCCATGCTTGACGCCTTTCGCGCCGACGTCCGCCGGCTCCGCTCGCTGCCTGGCTATCGCAGCCTGGCCTGGTGGATGCTGGACCAGTCGTTCTGGGTGATCCTGACCTACCGGCTGCTGGCCGGCGCGCGCGGCACGCTGCTGCATGCGCCACTGCGCGTGCTGGAAAAACTCGCCGAGTTCGTCTTCAAATGCTACTTGCCTACCACCACGACCATCGGTCCGGGGCTGGTGATCTACCACGCCTTCGGCATCATCGTGAACGGCAAGACCACCATCGGTGCCAACTGCACGCTGTATGCACGCGTGTGCATCGGCAACCGTTTCCCCGGCGATGGCGCGCCCATGATCGGCGACAACGTGACCATCGGCACCGGCGCCTGCATCTTTGGCCCCGTGGTCATCCCCGACCATTTCGTGGTGAAGGCCAATGCGGTCATTACCCCGTCCTCCCTCTCCACCCCGCCCCACGCTGGAGCACCATCATGAGCGAGGCCGATGTGCGCTGTCGATCGTCATCATCACCTGAACGAAAAGGACAACCTGCAACGCTGCCTGCTCTCGCTGATGGACAAGCTGGACTTCGAGCGCGACGAGGTCATCGTCGTGGACAACGGGGTCGCGCGACGGTAGCGCCGAATTCGTCGCCTCGCTGCCGCAGGTGCGCTATTTCCCGCTGGACAGCAACCACGGCGTGGGACCGGCGCGCAACCGTGGCCTGTTCCTGGCGCGGGGACGGTATTGCATGACGCTGGACAACGACACCATTTTCCTGACCGCCGATCCCGGCAGCATCGTCGACGAGTTCTTCCAGACCCACCCCGACGCGGGTGTGGTGGGGTTCGAGCTGCTCAATGTCGATCGTACGCGCCAGGATTCCACCCGCCGCTTTCCACGCTTCTTCCAGCCCATCGCCGCGCGCATCCCGGCTACCCGAAAACTCGGCTTCGTCCAGCGCGAGCTGGATCGCCACCTCATGGTGGATACCGTGTTCGACGATGCCGACGATCCGCTCGAGGTGGAACTACGTGCTGGGCGCCAACCAGACCTTCACCAAGGCGGTGGCGGCCCGGCTGATGGGGTATGACGACCGGATCTTCTTCGGCCCGGAGGATGCGGAGTTCTGCGTGCGTACGCGCAAGCTGGGCCTGCGCAACTACTACTGCCGACGCATTTCCGTCGTGCACGACTACAAGCGGCGCACGCGCAAGTTCTCGCGCCTCGCGCTCAGGCACCTGGCTGGCTTCGCCTACATGCTGCGGAAGCATGGCGGGGTCTATCGCTACACGCTCGACGACCGGCGCTGAGGCAGGTAGGCCCATGGACCGTCGCACCTTCCTCCGTGGCTCGGCCTGGGTGGCCGGTGTCTGTGCCACCCTGCCGTTGACGCCACTGCGCGCGGCCACCACAGGCCGCGTATTCCATATCGACGGTGTCGACGGCGACGACGGGCGGGACGGCTCGACCCCCGCCAAGGCCTGGCGCAGCCTGCGACGACTGAACCAGCAGCGCTTCGGCCCCGGTGACCGCATCCTCTTCCGTCGCGGCGGGACTACCCGGGCGCCTTCCTGCCGACGGGCTCCGGCAGGGCCGGCGCACCGGTCACGGTGGACGCCTATGGCGACGGCGCGCTGCCCCATCTGCATGCGACGGCGACAGCCCGTCCACGGTGCGGCTGCAGAACGTCGAATACTGGGAGCTGCGCCACCTGGAGATATCCAATACGGGGGCGCAGTCCGCACCGCGCCGGACGGCCGTGCACCTGTTCCACCAGGACGCGGGGCACGGCATCGGGTCGTGCTGGAGGCCTTTACCTGCGCGACGTCAACGGCAGCCTGGTCAAGAAGGATGGCGGTGGTAGCGCCATCCTCGTGCAGGCGACGGGCAAGCAGACCCCGACCCGCTACCAGGACCTCACATCGCCGGAAACCGCATCGCGCGCTGCGCTCGGGACGGCATCCTCTTCCTCGGCGCGGGCAGCCGGCGCGCCGGCCTTGCCACCGGCGTGGCGGTCAGGTAACCGCCTCGTCGGCGTGCCGGGCGACGCCATCCTGGTCAAGGGCTGCACTGGCGCGATCGTGGAGCGCAACACGGTCAGCCAGTGCGGCGACCTGCCGCGCGGCGAAGCCGCCGCCGGCATCTGGCCGTTCGACTGCGACAACACGCTGATCCAGTACAACGAGGTGAGCGACCACCGCGCCATGCCGACGGCCAGGCGTACGATGCGGATTTCAACTGCCGCGGCACGGTCATCCAGTACAACTACAGCCACGACAACGTCGGCGGCATGGCGCTGGTATGCAACGACGGCCGCAACGCCTCCGCAGGGCAACACCGGCACCCTGGTGCGCTTCAACGTCAGCATCAACGACGCCTTGCGCGCCACGGACAGTGCTTCGCTGCGCATCTCCGGCCCCGTCGCCGGCAGCCAGATCTACAACAACATCATCATCATTCCTGAAAAACCCGTCGCCGACGCGGAAGTCACCGTGTTCAAGGCCACCCGCTGGCAAGGCGTGCCCGACGACACCCCATCCACGACACATCATCGTGGCCACGCGGTTTCCGGGCATGGACCTGGGCCTGGCTACCCAGACCCGGCTGGGCGACAACGCCGTGTATACCGATGCGCCGCAGGACGCCACGCCAGGGCGGAAGCGCACGTTCGCGGGCGACGCCGCCCT
This sequence comes from Leptodermis oblonga, assembly GCA_016801395.1. Taxonomy (NCBI): domain Eukaryota; kingdom Viridiplantae; phylum Streptophyta; class Magnoliopsida; order Gentianales; family Rubiaceae; genus Leptodermis; species Leptodermis oblonga. The sequence continues at coordinate 30,758 of VMRK01000517.1, forward strand.
GCTGGCGCGATTCCGCCGCTTCCGGCCCACGCTGGACCAGGTGAACGCGCTGGTCCGCGAGTGCTTCGTCGACGGCAAGCCCGTGTCGGACGCGCTGGCGCGGATCGGGAGGCTCGGTTGAGCCGACCGACGATATGACCGCTTCCCGCGTCGGCGCCTAGCCGAACGCCGGCTCGCGGTGCCAGCGCCATGCGCTGGCCAGGATATCGTCCAGGCTTACCACGCGCGGCTCCCAGCCCAATGCCGCGCGGGCCAGCGCGCTGGAGGCGACCAGTGTGGCCGGATCGCCCGCACGCCGAGGCGCGATGGTGTGCGGCACCGCCTTTCCCGTCACGCGTTCGGCGGCGGCGATCACCTCGCGCACGCTGAAGCCCTCGCCGTTACCGAGGTTGAAACGATGCGCACCGGGCTGCCCGGCCAGGAAATCGATGGCCAGCAGATGCGCCGAGGCCAGGTCGTTCACGTGCACGTAGTCGCGCACGCAGGTGCCGTCACGGGTAGCGTAATCGTCGCCGAACACGTTCAATGCCGCACCCTGCCCCAGCACCGCTTTCAGCACGTTGGGGATCAGGTGGTTTCCGGCTCGTGCGCTTCACCGATCGTGCCCTGCGGATCGGCACCGGCCGCATTGAAATAGCGCAACGGGACCGAGCGCAGACCATAGGCCTTGGCCGCGTCCGCCAGCACGTGCTCGATCATCAGCTTGCTCTGCCCGTATGGATTGATCGGTGCGGTCGGGTGCGCCTCGTCGATGCGTTCGGCCTGCGGATGCCCGAATACGGCGGCCGTGGAGGAAAACACCAGCCGATCCACGTCGGCATCGCGCATGGCGCCGAGGAGCACGAGCGTGTTTGCCACGTTGTTCCGGTAATAGGCGTAGGGCTCGCCGACGGATTCGCCCACCAGCGACTTGGCGCAGAAGTGGATAACCGCGTCGAAGCGGTGGGGTCGCGAACACGCGTGCCAGGCGCGCGGCATCGCCGATGTCGCCGTGGACGAAGGTGACCTCGCGCGGCACCGCCTGGCGGTGGCCCGTGGAAAGATCGTCGTAGACGACCGCCTCCCCTGGCCGATGAGGTAGCGCACCATGTGCGAGCCGACATAACCCGCCCCACCGCATATCAGGAGCTTCAAGCGATCGTTCCGACGGATGGGAAAGGCAAGCGGCACGACAGCCGTCGGCGCAACGGATGGGGACGGATCAACGCGATTCCTCCAGGGGGGCGACGGCCGGCAACGCCGGCTTTCCCGGTGCCGAGGACGCGGGTGCGGCCTCGCTGTGCACGAAGCCCTTGAACAGGGTGAGGAAGATGATGCGCAGGTCGAAGGCCAGCGACCAGTGGTTGATGTAGTACAGGTCGTGCTGGATACGCTTGACCAGATCGGTGTCGCCGCGCCAGCCGTTGATCTGGGCCCAACCGGTGATGCCCGCCTTGACCATGTGCTTGTGCATGTACCCGGCGATCTCGCCCTTGAACTTCTCCACGAACATCGGTCGCTCGGGGCGTGGCCCCACGATGGACATGTCGCCGCGCAGCACGTTGAGGAACTGCGGCAACTCGTCGAGGCTGGTCTGCCGGATGAAGCGGCCGAAGCGCGTCACCGTCTTGGTCTGCGCACCGCCCCACTGCACGGCCTTGTTCTTCTCCATGTCCACGGGCATGGAGCGGAACTTCATCATCTCGAATTCCTTGCCGTCCAGGCCCACACGGCGCTGGCGGTAAAGGAGGGCCGGGACTGGACAGCTTCACCCCACGGCGAGCGCGAGCATCAGCGGCGCGATCATCAACAGGATGGCGCCGGCGATGACACGGTCCTCGATGTCCTTCAGCAGCCATGCGTTGCCCAGCAACGGGCTTTCCCGCAGCGTGACCAGCGGCACGCCCGCCACGTCTTCCATGCGGTGGTTGATGAGCTGGCGGCCGAGCATGTCGGGGACGAACTTCACCGTCATGACGTGTTGTTCCATGCGGTCCAGCACGTAGTTGATGGCGCGGTTGGCGCCGACCGGCAGCGCCACCAGCACCTGGTCCCACTCGCGACAGGCCAGCACGTCGTCCAGTTCCAGCAACGAACCGGCCATCGGCAGGGAGGCCGGAACGCCGTTGTCGTAACTGGTGCGCACGTACGCGGTGATCTTCATGCCCAGCGCAGGATTGGATTCGACCTGCTCGACCATATGGATGCCCGAGTCGGTCGCCCCGATCAGCAGGCAGCGGCTGATGCCCACGCCGCGCTTGTGCAGGCGGGTGGTGGCGCGATAGGCGACGAGGCGCACCAGCGCCATGAACGCGAGACCGAGCACGAAGGCAAGCGATACCCAGGCTCGCGAATACAGCTCGCTCACCTTCAACAGATAGCCAGTGCAAGCAGTACGACGAACGCCATGGACCAGGATGCTGCAATGCGCCAATACTGTCCGATGGGACGTTGCCGATGGGCTGCTCGTAGACATGGAACACGGCGGATGCGGTCAGCGTGGACAACAGCAGGATCACCAGCGCCACGGAGTACAGGCTGTTCATCGCCAGCGTGCCGAAGCGCAGGTAGTACGCGAGGAAACCGGCCGATACGGCGCGCAGACGGGATCGCTCACACGGAGCTCGAGATCCACTAACGCGTTGAATTTGGACAGTTGCATGACAGGTACCCTATTTCGACGCGATGATCGCCGTTTCATCGGCGTGGCCAGGTACTGCCCCCCCGTGGAATCGCGATGCCCCTCCAGGGACACGTAGCGGTCCAACACGTGACGGTCGGCGCACGCCATTCCCGTGCGCCGCCCACTCAACACTTCGCAGTGTGCGTGTACGATGACCCCATGCTGCACCGCCAGAATTTTGACGGCAATGCAAGATCATGCGATTTGCGGGTCGTGTCACAAAAGAATTTTCGATAACGCACGTTCAGCCGATTGCCTTGCACTTCCTTGCGAGTTGGCAGTGAATAACCCTGCCCACGCGATGCCTTCATGCATGCACGCGTGCACGCATCGCTTCACCTCACGGAGATGACGACCATGAGACGTCTGCTGTTTGCCAGCGCGATACTTGCCGTCGCGATTCTGCCTGGGCCCAGAGCCAACGTACCGACCGACCGTCGGCCACCCCACCGAACGCACGACCCGCCGACGCTACGCCACCGCGCGTTGCACGGCCCGACGAAGCGCGCGAAGCCTCGCGCGGAGCGATCGCCCCGGCGCGCGTCGGACCCGGCACGGCCGCCATGGGCGCTGTCACCGGCGCGGCCGCGAACAACACCAGCGGCACCGGCAACGACGGCACGGGCGGTAACCCGGCGGCAACCGGGGGTACCGGCGGCTCGGGTGGCACGGGCGGCACACGTTGAGGCTGCTGCTTGCGCTGGGTGCGGTGGGATGCTGCTGTTGCTCCATGGCTGCGTCCTCGCCCCCGGCCAGCACATGAAGACGGGTGAACTGAACGACAAGCGCAGCGCCACGGGGGCAGGCCGCTACCAGCTGGTACCCATCACGCCCAAGCTCATCGCGATGGACGTGCCACGGCCAGCGCACCCGCCATCGACCCCGCCCTCACGTCCTACCAGCCCGATGCCTATCGCATCGGGCCTGGCGATTCGCTGTACATCACGGTGTGGGAACACCCGAACTCACCTCTCCGGCGGGCTCGCAGCAGCAGACCGTGCGAACGGTCGCATGGTGCGTCCGGACGGCACGCTGTTCTACCCGTACGTGGGCTTGCTGAAAGCCTCCGGGCTGACCGTCGAGGAACTGCGCCAGGCCATCACCGATCGCCTGACGAAATACGTCGAGAAACCGCAGGTCGATATCAGCATCATCGCGTACGCCAGCCAGCGAGTGACGCTCGGCGGCGCGTTCGTGCGCACCGACCCGCAGAAACATCACCGTGACGCCGCTGACCCTCGCCCAGGCGGTGGGCAGCGCCGGCGTGAATGCGCAGCTGGCCGACCTGTCCGACGTGTGTGCTTCGCCGCGACGACCACGAATACCATATCGACCTGGACGCACTGTCGCGCTCGCGGGACGGCGGCAGGGAGGTGTACCTGAAGGCGGGCGACAGTATTTACCTGCCCTATAACGACCGACACGAGGCTTACGTGATCGGCGAGGTGCTGCGGCCCCAGGCGATTTCGTTCAAGACCAGCGACCTCACGCTCACGCAAGCGCTGGGCCGGTCGGGCGGACTCAACCAGAGCAGCGCCAACGGACGATCGGTGTACGTCATTCGCGGCGTGGAGACATGGAAAAGGCGCCCGCGACCATCTACCAGCTGGACAACACTCGCGCCGCGCGTTCGCCGTGGCAGCACAGTTTTTCGGTCAACCGGGCGACGTCATCTTCGTCGGGCCGGCCGGCATCACGCGCTGGAACCGCTTCATCAGCCAGCTGCTGCGCTGTCCGCCCGGTCAGCAACGCGGCGAGCGCGACCTACAACCTGGACCGGGCCAGTCAGCTCTGACGCTGCCCGCTCCGCTCAATCCAACGTCTGAAGGGACATCGATGAAGGTCACAATATCGGCACCGGCTATGTCGGACTGGTCACGGGCGCCTGCCTCGCCGAGAATGGGCAACCACGTGGTGTGCGTGGACGTGGACCAGCCAAGGTAGACGGACTCAGGCAAGGCCCGTGCCGATCTACGAGCCGGGCCTGGCACCCATCGTCACGCGCAACTACGCATCCGGGCAACTGGATCACTACCGATCCCGCGCCGGCCGTGGCACACACGCGAACTGATCTTCATCGCGGTGGGCACGCCACCGGACGAGGACGGCAGCGCGGACATGAAGTACGTGCTCAGCGTGGCACGCACCATCGGCGAGCACATCGACGGATACGCCGTGGTCGTGAACAAATCCACCGTGCGGGGTGGCCCGCCGGACCGCGTCCGGGCAACCATCGCGGACGCGCTGGCGGCGAGTTGGCGCGGCGCTCGATTTCGACGTGGTATCCAACCCCGAGTTCCTCAAGGAAGGCGACGCCGTGGAGGATTGCCTGCGGCCGGACCCCATGTCGTCCGGTCGTCGTCGTCCAGCGAGCGTGCGGTGGCCCGCCTGCGCAAGTTGTATGCCCCCTTCAACCGCAACCACGACCGCATGGTGGTGTGATGGAGAGAGCGCCGCCAAGGAACTGACCAAGTACGCCGCCAACGCCATGCTGGCAACCAAGATCAGCTTCATGAACGAGATCGCCAACATCGCCGAGCGCGTCGGGGCCGACATCGAACTGGTTCGCCAGGGCATCGGCGCGGATCCGCGCATCGGCTATCACTTCATCTACCCCGGCGCGGGCTACGGCGGATCGTGCTTCCCCAAGGATGTGCAGGCGCTGGAACGCATCGCCCGTGGCCACGGCTACGACGCGCGACTGCTGGCCATGGTCGAGGCGGTGAACGCGGCACAGAAGCACCGCGTTTTCGAACACCTGCTGCGTCACTTCGACGGCCATATCGCCGGCAAGACGATCGCCCTGTGGGGCCTGGCGTTCAAGCCGAATACCGACGACATGCGCGAGGCGCCCAGCCGTCGCCTGATGGATCGCTGTGGGAGGCCGGCGCGCGCGTGCGCGCCTTCGATCCGGAAGCCCGCGACGAGACCACGCGCATCTACGGCCGGCGCGGACGACCTGGTGCTGTGCCAGGGTGCCTACGACGCCCTCGAAGGCGCCGATGTGCTCGTGCTACTGACCGAATGGAAAGCCTTCCGCAGCCCGGATTTCGCCCGGGTGAAGGCCCTGCTGAAGACGCCGGCGCTATTCGACGGGCGCAACCTCTACGATCCGGCCACCGTCGAGGAAGCCGGCATCGCCTACTACGGATCGGCCGGGGGCGCTCGCTGCAACGGTGACCCGGCCAGGCTGGCGCCATCGCGCGCCGGCCTGCCCTACTCGGCGATCTTGCCGAGGTTCTTGTCGAACAGGTCGCTGTCCAGGTCGTTGGTCAGCGTGTAGAGCGTGTGTAACGCTTGTTCAGGCGCGCGCCGCCGTCACGCTGCAAGGGCTGCCACAGCAAGGTGGCGCGGTTGCGTGACGAGCGCGGCAGCAGCAGGTCGAAGGGAATGGACACGTAGATGCCCTGGTCGAACTGCCCTCGCCGTATCCGGCACTGCCCGAGCGGTTGGTGATGGTGGCAAAGGCACCCATGCGGGCGCCGTGGCGAACTGGCGTGACACGTCCACGGTGGTACCCCAGTCGCCGCGAGGTAACGCCCCACGCTTACCGCCACGGTGACGTTGTGGTAAACCGTATCGAGGTAACCCGTCGCCTGGCCCGTGATCACGTGGTATTTGCGGAACGACAGGTCCTGCGGAAGCCGCGCGACTTCACCCAGTTCAGGTCCGCCCCGATCGCCCAGTGCTGGCCGAAGGGCCGGTAAAGCACCTCCCCACCGGCGCCGCCATACATGCTTTCCAGCATGCCGGCGTAGGCAAGCCCGTAGAGATCCTGGCCCAGCTTGCGTGTCCCCGTCAGTGCAGGTTCGGTACCGTGACATCGGAGCTGGTGAGGTAACGGCGTACGTCGGTGCGCACGCGCGCAGGTGCTCGGTGCGTCGTAGCGGAAGGTGTCGTAGTTGTTGGCGAGGTTGACCGAGAGCACGCCATCGACCCACAGGTGACGCGTCACGTTGAACGTCCACGATGCCGCGGCGTACACCTGGTAGAGCACGAAAGCGTCGGGACCGCCCAGGTTCTGCTGGTAGACGAGCGACGTGCCGCCGGTGAAGCGCCGCAGTGGCGCACGGTACAGCACCTCTTCGTCCGCGCCGTCACGGGTCCTGTTCCACGCTGCGGCGGAAGTCGGACAGGTCCAGCCGGTGATCGAGCAGTTCGAGGAAACGCGGCCGGTGCACGCTGGTGTCCACGGTAGCCAGCCCGCTGCGCTCGGCGGGACACGGTCACCCAGTCGATCGTGCCGTCCACACGGTTGTCGACGATCCGCGTCGCGCGTCCGACGCCTTCCGCCGCGTAGAAGAAGCGGTCCTGCTGCCCATGGATGACCAGCTCGGACCCGCGCCGGCCGATGCTGCGCACGTCGATTCCCGCGTTGTTGCCCAGCGCGCTCGCCATTTCGCCCAGTCCACCTGCGCGGGCGGAAGACGCGCGGCCTCGGGCGCGCGGGCGTCCGCCGCCTTGTCGCCCGGCGGCGTGGTCGGCAGCGGGGCCTGCGGCTCCGACGGGCTACGCACGGGAACGCTCGTATACGTCACGGCTCCGGCGTCGGGTCGGACAGTTTGGGCGGGTCCACATGGGTGGCCAGGTTGCTGTGCAGGTTGATCGCGGCGGTGCCCACGTGGCCGCGCTCGTAGCCCACGGTGAGGTCCACGTTGCCGTTCAGGCGGAACACGGCGCCCAGGTTGACCGGCCACCGCTGCGGCTGGTTGTTGTTCTGCGGCTGGTGCTTGTAGTCGTTGCCGTCTAGCTCGGCCTTGAGCACCAGCCAGCGCCATGGCGACCGATACTCCACACCGCCGAAGAACCCCGGGCGTCCGCGCAGGAACTTGTTGATGCTGAGCGCGCCCGTCGCCCCCGTGCCGCTGCTGGGGCGCGTGTCGAACTTGTCGCTGATGAAGTCCAGCGGGTGGCGATGTCGCCGCGGTTGCCGATGTAGCCCCAGGCGAGGCCCAGGCTGACGTCGAACGGCCCCGCCGCTTGCTGGCCACGATGTACTCGCTGGAAACAGCCCCGTACCGCCGATGTCGCGCGCGCCTACGGCCACCGCGGGCAGCCAGCGGCTCTCTTCGCGCAGGCGCACCTTGGCGTCGATGGACTTGTCCTTGTACGTCTGGCTGCCACTGAGGTAGTCGGTCCATACGGTCGGTTGCTGACGTTGGTGTAGCGAAACGAACCCTCAGCCACGGCAGCGGCTGCAAGGAGACATTGTAGTTCGTGTAAGCGTGGTGCGACTGAGCACGAAACTGAACTCGCCTTCCTGCGCCATCCGTGCGGTCGGCGACTGCATCAGGCCGACGCCGCCGAAGTCGCTCTGCGTATAGGCCTCCTGCGCGCCGGCCGCCGAGCGACGCCGCCAGCACACCCAGTCGCAAGGCGCGGCCGCCGTACGACACGACGCGACGGAGGCCGCGGCGGGACGCTGCTGCCACGCGCACTATCGGTGGTCCCCGTCGTCCGGCCACTGCGTGGCGAGGAACGCCGCCACCTCGCGATCGAAGGCGTCGTCCGCCGCGCCGGCGATCGCCTTGCGATCGAAGGGCACGTAGATCCATGCACCCGGCGCCAGCGGACGCGACGCGTCACGATTCCACAGGGCGATGTTCTGCGCGAACACCGCGCCGTCGGGTTGCACCACGAAGATCGTGTCCGGGTCCGCGGCGGGCGACACCGCGCACCCGCGCAGGTAGGTCCTGGGCATCCTGCAGCGCCACCTGCGGCACCCGGCAGGGCGCATCGACGGCGCCCACACACGAATGTCCGACGGGCGACGTGGATAGACCAGCCGGTCGACGTCGTGCACCGGCAGGTTGTCATCCGGGGTGACCTCCAGGCGCGCGGCGTCCAGCGACACCGGCGCGCGACGGCCCGTGACCGGCAACGCCGAGAGCCATGCCTGGAACGACGCGGCGCGCATCGACAGGATGTCCTCGCCCCGTGCCATGGCCTGGCGTCGAATCGCACCAGCTCGTAGACCAGGCCAGCCTGCAGGCGCACCTGCTCGCGCGCAGGGCGGGCTGCAAACCAGGCGGCGCCAAGCAGGTAGGCGTCCGGCGCGATATCCGCCGCCAGGGCCACGTCGGCCAGCCGCGCGTCGGCCGGATAGACGGCCGAACCCGCATGCCCCACGGCACCGTCGACGGTGACCCGTATCGTCTGCGCCGGCGGATCCTGGGCTCCGCCCGCGTCGATCCGCCAGCGAGGGCGGGGCGAGGGCGACGGTGCAGCCATACCGCACGCAACCGACCGACCGTACGCGCCCGTGCGCCTCACCGGGCCGCCTAGCGGTAGGGCCGCAACTGGACCAGTTCGAGCGGATAATCCGGGGCCACGTATTGACGGCTTTTCCAGATGAAGCCGTCCGCGGGGTCGACCCAGTAGCGGTTGTGCAGATGCAACCCCTGCCCGACCAGGGTTTCATCCACGCGGCGCAACCGGCGCACGGTATCCAGGATGGTCACGTCTTCCAGCGCGCCGGGCACCAGTTGCCCTTCCAGCACGACGCCGTAGCGGTAGCCGGGCGACCAGTCCATGCGGCGCGTGTAGCGCGTCGCGCCGTTAAGGCGATGCAGGCCGTCGCGGAACGGATCGGCTCGGGAAACACGGAGTCGTCGAGATTCTGCGGCAGGCCGACCGTGCGGGTGACCACCCCATCGCGGGTGAACACGATGTCGTGCCCCACGCCATACCAGCCGAGGACGCCATGCGCCGTGTTCGCCAGGATGAGGACAGCACGGCCCGATGGCGCGTCCACCTGCAACTGGAAATAAGGCGACGCGGCGACGGATGCGGGGGTGACCTCCACGCTGTCGCCATGCAGCGCGAGACGCAGGCTTTCGACACTGCCGACCGACACCGTCGAGCAACCGCCCACCAGCCAAAGCGCCAGCGCGCAGACGACGGCATGCAGAAAACGTGGCGCGACGCTCGCGCGTTGGGTCGGGGGGCATTCCAAAATCAGTGGCGGGTCCGTCGGGTAGAGGTCGGTTTTCGGCGCGCGACGGCCGAAGCGATGCAGGACAACACTGACCGTGGAGCCGGCGCCCACAGGGGGACGACCGGGGTGCATCGGAAACCTTACAGGAGGCGAACGTGCCGAAAAATGACTCCCGTCACGGCACGCGTCACAGGTAGCGCAACCACGCCGAAACGGATGCGTCGATCAGTGTGTATACATGTTCGAAGGCTTCGCGTTGCTGGCGGTAGGGATCGGGAATGTCGCGCCCCTGGCCCCAGCGATCCATCAGGAACACCTTGCCGCTGACCTCCGGCGCGATACGCCCCAGTTCGGCCACATGCCGCTTCTCCATCGCCAGGATGAGGTCGTAGGGCCGCAGCAGCGCACGATCGACCTGGCGCGCGCGATGCGCATCGCCATCGATGCCGTGCTCGTGCAGAAGCTGGCACGCCGTGGCATCCATGGGGCGACCGACCAGCGCGCCCAGACCGGCGCTGTCGACCCGCGGACGGGGAGCGTCGCCCAGTCGCGCGCGCAGTACGTGCTCGGCCATGGGGCTGCGACAGATGTTGCCGACGCAGACGATCAGTATCCGTTCGAACATGGGTGCTGCGATACTCCGTGGCTTGGACGACGCCGTGGCGACGAACGCAAACGACATGATAGCGACACGCGAAGGCATGGCATGAACCCGTGGCACGCCATTACCGCCTTCGGCGACAGCGCCCTGCTGCTGCCCTTGATCGCCTGGATGGGCCTCTGCCTGCTGGTGCCGCCGTTGCGCGTGCGCGATGCGCGGCGATGGGTGGGGCGCGGTCGTGTTCGCCGGCGGTATCGTCTGCCTGTCCAAGCTGCTCTTCATGGGCTGGGGCCTCGGCCCCGCCGGGCTTGATTTCACGGGCTTCAGCGGGCACACCACGCTGGCGCTGCTGGTCTGGCCATCCCTGGCCGCCTTGCTCGTACGCGATCGCGCGTCGTCGCTGCACCGCGGCGCCATCGCGCTGGCCACGTGCCTCGGCGTGGCCGTTGCCGTGTCGCGGCTGGTCCTGAAGGTGCACAGCCCGTCGGAAGTAGTGCTCGGCGCCGTGCTCGGTGTGACGGTCATGACGTGGTTCGTGCGCGGCGTGGCGCCTCGTACCGACGTGCCGGTGCCACGCCGCCGGCACGTCGCGCTGCTGCTGGGCCTGGGGGCGCTGGCCATCACCGTGGCCTGTCATGGCCGCGTGTTTCCGTCCCAACACCTCCTCAAGGACATCGCGCAATGGCTGAGCGGCCACGGCGAGGTCTTCACCCGACGCCTTCGACAGGACGCCCCATGACGACACCCCCGACCTCGACCCCGCAAAGCGCGTGGTACACGAAGCTCGTCGCGGCGCGTGTCGCCATGGACAAGGCGGCCGCGGACACGACGATGGCCGCCGACGAGTTGCGGCGCTACCAGAAGTTCGCCCGCCCGGGCCAGCCGTCGGCCCACCACACGTGCAGCTGCGCCAGAAGCAGGCAGCCGCACGGCAGGCCTCCGCGCAGGCCAGGCAGGCATTCCTGAAAGCCGCGATGGAGGTAGCGCGGGAGGCGGGATTGACACCGCCACCGCGGGTCTCGCTGGAAAGCTTCATGCGCGGCTGGATGGATGCCCAGCCGCCCGCCTGACGCGCGCTAGCTCACACGGATGTCGTGACGCCCCGTGCGTTGCGCGCCGGTGCCGCCTGGGCGGCCACGGCGCGGTATTCGCTCGGGGTCATGCCCACGGTGGCCTTGAACTGCCGGGCAAAGGCGCTCTGGTCCACGAAGCCGCAGGCCATGCCGATGGACGCCACGTTGTCGTCGCCGCCAAGCAGGCGCATGGCCGCCTCGATGCGCAACTTGGTCAGCACCTGCTGCGGCGTCAGCTGGAACACCCGGCGGAAATGCCGCTCCAGCTGCGCGACCGACAGCCCGGCCAGTTCCGCCAGCGCGGGAATCCGAACGCCCTCGCCGTAATGTTCCTGCATGTAGCCGAGCACACGACGTAGCCGCTCGTACGTGGGGTGCTTGCCGTCGGGAAGGCCCAGATCGCGCGAGATGCCGATCACACCGCGGATCTCGCCGCGTGAGGACACCGGCCGCTTGCAGGTGAGGCACCAGCCCGGCGCCCGGTTGCTGAAGATATGGACCTCGAGCTGGTTCTCGATCACTTCGCCAGCGAGCACCCGGCGATCCTGTGCGGCGTAGGAACCGCCCATGAGCGCGGGAAACAGTTCGGTGACGTCGCGCCCGATCACCTCGCTGCGCTGCTTCAGGCCGAGGCGACGGACCAGGGTGAGGTTGGCATGCGTGTACCTGCCTTCGGTGTCCTTGACGAAGAACACAACGTCGGGCAACGCATCGAACAACGGCTCGAGTTCATCGGCGGAAATCTTCATGGCAGGAATGCTCCTTGGGTACAGCCGCGCACGGCTTTCAGGACCGTATGGATCATGGCGCGATGCATCATAAACCGCATCGCATCGGGAAAGCCAAGGAAACAGGCATTCCCGGCACGGTTTGCCGAACCCCGAGGTTATTGTGCCAAATTCCGCATCTGTCTACGGCAAAGCTTTCTATACGCCATGGGGGTGCCCGGTGAGCATGGACCCATGCATCGAATCGACTTCATCGACTCCCATACCGGCGGCGAACCGACCCGCGTCGTCCTGTCCGGTTTCCCCGATCTGGGCGACGGCCCGCTGGCCGCGCGGCTGCAGCGCATGCGAGCGCAGCACGACAGCTGGCGGCAGGCGATCGCCTGCGAACCGCGCGGGTCGGACACATATGGTCGGCGCCCTGCTGCTGGAGCCGACCGATCCCACCGCGTGTGCGGGGTGATCTTCTTCAACAACGTCGGCTACCTGGGCATGTGCGGACACGGCAGCATCGGCCTGGTACGCACGTTGCAGCACCTCGGCCGTATCGCGCCGGGACGTCATCGCCTGGAAACGCCAGTGGGCATGGTGGGCGTGGAACTGCTCGACGACGGCCGCGTGGCCATCGAAAACGTCGAGAGCTACCGTCACCGCCGCAGCGTGTCGGTCGATGTCGCCGACTACGGCGGCGTCACCGGTGATGTCGCGTGGGGCGGCAACTGGTTCTTCATTACCGGCGAGACGCCGCTGCCGATCACGCTGGCCAACCAGCGCGCGCTGACCGCGTACACCGAAGCCATCCGCGCCAGCCTGGCGCACGCCGGCATCACCGGTGCCGGCGGGCAGGAAATCGATCACATCGAACTCAACAGCCACGATCCCGAGGGCGGGAACGACGGACGCAACTTCGTCCTCTGCCCGGGCATGGCCTATGACCGGTCGCCGTGCGGTACCGGCACGAGTGCGAAGGTGGCCTGCCTGGCCGCCGACGGCAAGCTCGATCCGGGTCAGGTCTGGTACCAGGCGGGCATCCTGGGCAGCGTGTTCGAGGCCACCTACCGGCACGGCGAGCGCGGCGTGTTGCCCCGGATCACCGGCAGCGCCCATGTCACGATGCAAGGCACCCTGCTGATCGACGAGGCCGACCCGCTGGCCTGGGGTATCGGCGCCGCGTGAGCACGTTCGACCTGATCGTGATCGGCGCCGGCATCGTCGGTGCCGCCTGTGCCGAACGCGCCAGCGCGGCGGGCTCAGCGTGGCCATCGTGGAGCCCGGCGCGATCGGCGGCGGTGCCACCGCGGCGGCCATGGGACACCTGGTGGCCATGGACGACGATCCGGCCGAGTTCGCCCTGTCACGCTATTCGCTGGGGCTGTGGGACGCCTTCGCCAACCTGCCGGGCGCGGAGTTCAGCCGCTGCGGCACGTTGTGGGTGGCCAGCAACGACGACGAACTGGCACGTATCCCGGACAAGCTCGACCGCCTCGTCGCCGCCGGCGTGCAGGCCGAGCCGCTGGACGCCCGTGCGCTCTACGAGCACGAGCCCGCCCTGGCGCCCGGCCTGGCCGGCGGCCTGCGCATCCCGAACGAAGCCGTGGTGTATCCACCGGCCGTCGCGCGCCATCTCGTCGATCACGCCTTGCGCGCAGGCGCCACGCTGTATCGGAAGGCGGCATCCAGCCTCTATCCGCAAGGCGTGGTGCTGCACGACGGCAGCACGCTGCGCGGCCCCGTGCTGGTCGCCACCGGGTGCGCCTTGCCGCAACTGCTGCCGGCGCTGCCGATCCGCGCCCGCAAGGACACCTGGTGATCACCGACCGCTACGCCGGAAAGGTGACCCACCAGTTGCTCGAACTGGGCTACGCGGACAGCGCCCACGGTGCGGATGCGGCCAGCGTGGCGTTCAACGTGCAACCGCGCCCGACCGGCCAGATCCTGATCGGTTCGTCGCGCGAATACGATGCCGCCGACGCCACCGTATCCATGGCCATGGTGCAGCGCATGCTCCAGCGCAGCTTCCGCTTCCTGCCCGGCCTGCGCGACCTTTCGGCCGTGCGCATCTGGACCGGTTTCCGTCCGGTGAGCGTCGATGGCCTGCCCTACATCGGCCGTGTTCCCGGCCTGGCCGATACGTGGGTGGCGGCCGGCCACGAGGGCCTGGGCGTCACCACGTCGCTGGGCAGCGCGCAGTTGCTGGTCGACCAGGTGCTGGGTCGCCGCACGGCCATCGATGCCTCGCCCTACGATCCCGCGCGGGTAGCCCGATGAGCGGCCATGTGCGCATCGTGATCGATGGACTGCCGGTGGAGGTGCCGGAGCGGATCAGCGTCGCCGCCGCGTTGCTCGGCCTGGAACGTCCGTTCCGCCGCTCGGTCGGCGGTAAGCACCGCGCCGCCGTGTGCGGCATGGGCGTGTGTTTCGAGTGCCGCGTCGGCATCGACGGCCTGGCGCAACAACGCGCCTGCCAGGTCACCGTGCGCGAAGGCATGAGGGTGGATACCGATGCATGACCGCTTCGACATCGCCGTCGTGGGCGCGGGGCCGGCCGGACTGGCTGCGGCCACCGCAGCCGCGCGCACGGGCACCGCGTGGCCCTGGTCGACAGCCAGGCCGCGGCCGGCGGACAAGTGTGGCGACAGGATATCGCGTACGGCTACCCGGCCATGGCCCGGCGCAGCATCGACGGCGCGCTGGCCACACGCGGCGTGACTTGGCTGCCCGAGACGCAGGTGATCGCCGCCGAACCCGGCCAGTTGCTGTTGCAGGACGCTCGGCGTGGCTATCTGTTGCCCTTCCGCGCGCTGGTGGTCGCCACCGGCGCACGCGAACTGCTGTTGCCCTTTCCCGGCTGGACCCTCCCCGGCGTGGTCGGCGCCGGTGGCCTGCAGGCGCTGCTGAAACAGGGCTGGGCCCTGCGCGGACGGCGCGTGCTGATCGCCGGCAGCGGCCCGCTGCTGCGCCGCCGCCGCCACCGCTCACCGGCACGGCGCCATCGTGCTGGGTATCCACGAACAGGCACCGGCCGCCGCCATCAACGCCTTCGCCCGCGGGCTCTGGCGCTGGCCCGGCAAGGCCGCGCAGGCCGCCGCGCTACGCCTGTCGCTGCGCGGCGTCGGGTACCACACCGGCAGCGTCGTCACCGCCGCCGTGGGCGAGCAGGCGCTCGTGGCCGCCGATATCGACGACGGTCACGGCACGCGGCACGTCGCATGCGACGTGCTGGCCGTGGGCTTCGGCCTGGTACCGGACCTTGCCCTCGCGCGTCAACTCGGTTGCGCGACACACGCCGCCGACGACGACGTGCACCCGCGGATCGTCGTCGACCGTTACCAGCGCACCAGCCGCGGCGACGTGTTCGCCGCCGGCGAAAGCTGCGGGATCGGCGGGCGCGACAGTGCTCGCCTGGAGGGCGAGATCGCCGGACTGTCCGCCGCCGGTGCCCGCGTGCCCGACGCACTGCTGCGCCGACGCGATCATGCCCGCGCGTTCGCCGCGCACCTGCAGCGGCACTTCACCTTGTCGCCGCGCGTGCGTGACCTGGCACGCGACGACACCCTGGTCTGCCGCTGCGAGGACGTCACGCTGGGCGCCGTGCGCGCCCATGCCGACGCACGCAGCGCCAAACTCGCTACCCGCTGCGGCATGGGCGCGTGCCAGGGCCGCATCTGCGGCGCCGCGCTCGCCGAACTGGGCCATGGCTTCCGCACCGATCCGCGTCCCCCGCTCTTTCCCGCCCGCCTGTCCACGCTGGGCGAGCCGGACCTTCCCTGTTCCCTACCTTCACCTTGAGAGGCACACCCACATGAGCAACGCATCCCTCTGGCACGGCGTCCTTCCCGCCATCACCACCCCGTTCACGGCCGACGGCCAGATCGACCACGACTTCCTCGCGAAGCACGCCGTGCAGATGATCGACGCCGGCTGCAAGGGCATCGTGCCGCTCGGTTCGCTGGGCGAAGCGGCCACGCTGAGCTTCGACGACAAGACGGCGATCCTGCGCACGCTGGTCAAGGCCCTCGACGGTCGCGCACCGGTGATCCCGGGCATCGCCTCGCTGTCCACGGACGAAGCCGTTCGCCTCGCCAAGGAAGCCAAGGCCATCGGCTGCGCCGGCCTGATGGTGCTGCCGCCGTATGTGTACTCGACCGACTGGCGCGAGATGAGCGCGCACGCCAAGGCCGTGATCGCCGCGACCGACCTGCCCTGCATGCTCTACAACAACCCGGTGGCCTACAAGACCGATTTCACGCCCGAGCAGATGGCCGAACTGGCCGGCCAGCACGCCAACCTCCAGGCCGTGAAGGAATCCTCGGGTGACGTGCGTCGCTTCGCCGCCATCCGCGCGCTCGTGGGCGACCGCCTCCAGTTGCTGGTCGGCATGGACGACGCCCTGGTCGAAGGCGTGAGCATGGGCGCGGTGGGCTGGGTGGCTGGCCTGGTCAACGCGTATCCGGCGGAATCGGTGAAGCTGTTCGAGCTGGCCCGCGACGGCGGCGCCAAGGCGGCGGAATCGCTGTATGCCTGGTTCCTGCCGCTGCTGCGCCTGGATACGGTGCCGACCTTCGTGCAGCTGATCAAGCTGGTACAGGCGCGCGTGGGCATGGGCAGCGAAACCGTGCGCGCCCCGCGACTGCCGGTGGCCGGTGCCGAGCGCGAGTACGCCATGAAGGTGATCGACCACGCGATCGCCACCCGGCCGGGGCTCTGATCCATGAGCGACCAGCCGCAGGTATTGATCGGCGGACGGTGGCGCGCAGCCGATGCGCCCACCGGGACGTTCCACGCCGAGGACCCCACGCGGGGTGAAGCGATCGGGCCGGCCTTCCCGATCAGTGGCGCGGCGGACGTGGAGGCAGCCCTCGTGGCCGCCGTCTCGGTCGCTGCCGACCTCGCGGCGCTGCCACCGGCATGCATCGCCGATTTCCTTGAGCGCTACGCCGACGGCATCGACGCCGATGCGGAGACGCTGGTCGCGCTGGCCGCCGCCGAGACGGCGCTGCCAGCGGAGCCGCGCCTGCGCTCGGTGGAACTGCCCCGCGCCAGCGGCCAGTTGCGCCAGGCCGCGCGTGCGGTACGCGAACATGCATGGAGCGATGCCACGATCGATACCGCCAGCGGACTGCGTGCGCATCGTGCACCGCTGGGCAAACCGGTGCTGGTCTTCGGGCCCAACAACTTCCCGTTCGCCTTCAATGCCGTGGCCGGCAGCGATTTCGCGTCCGCCATCGCGGCCCGCAACCCGGTGATCGCCAAGGCGCATCCATCGCACCCGTCCACGTCGCGACGGCTGGCACAGATCGCCCGCGATGCCGTGCAGGCGGCCGGCTTGCCGCCCGCGTCGGTGCAGATGCTCTATCACTTCGACAACGCCACGGGCGCGGCCCTGGCCGGCGATCCCCGCCTGGGTGCGATCGGTTTCACCGGCAGTCGTGCCGGAGGCCTCGCCCTCAAGCAGGCTGCCGATGCCGCGGGTGTGCCGATCTACGCCGAGATGTCCAGCGTGAACCCGGTCTTCCTGTTGCCCGGCGCGCTGGCCGAGCAGGCCGATACCCTCGCGGAGGCGTTTTTCACCTCCTGCACCATGGGCAGCGGACAGTTCTGCACCAATCCGGCATCGTCGTGGTGCCCGCGGGTGCCGCTGGCGACGCCTTCGTCGCCGCGGCCACGCGTCGTTTTGCCGAAGCCGCGCCGCGGCCGCTGTTTCCCGGGGTGTCCTCGACAGCCTGACCCAGGCCGTCGCCGGATTGACCGCCGCCGGCGCGGCCGTGCTCGCCGGCGGCAGCGCGGGCAAGGACGCCGGCTACCGTTTCCAGCCGACGCTGCTGAGCGTGCGCGCCGACGTGTTCCTGAAGGACGCACGCGCCCTGCAGGCCGAGGCGTTCGGCCCGGTCAGCCTGCTGGTCCGCGTCGACGACGACACGGCGTTCGCCGGCGTGGCCGAGGCGTTCGAGGGCAACCTCACCGGCACGCTCTACCGTGCGGCCGACGGCCGCGCGACGCGCTGTGGCAAACCATCGCGCGCCACCTGCGGCCCCGCGTGGGCCGCCTCATCGCCAACCGCATGCCGACCGGCGTGGCGGTCAGCGCCGCGATGAACCATGGCGGGCCCTTCCCCGCCACCAGCCATGCCGGGTTCACGGCCGTCGGCATGCCCGCGGCCATCCATCGCTTCACCGCGCTGCACAGCTATGACAACGTCCCCGACGCACTGCTGCCGGTGGACCTGCGTGACCGCAACCCCGGCGGCGTGCAGCGCCGGATCGATGGTCGCTGGACCACCGCCGACGTGGGAGGCGACGCATGAACGCACAGATCGGACACCTGGGTATCGAGCGTGCGCGCGCCGCGTGCACGCCCTGGACCGCGCTCGCCCCGCGCATCGGCACCGACGAATACCTGGGCCGGCTGGCGCGCGCGCAACGCCTGCTGGAAGCCACCGGCGCCGATGCGCTGCTGGTCACCGCCGGCACGTCGCTGCGCTATTTCACCGGCATTCCCTGGGGCGCCACGGAGCGCCTGGTCGGCATGCTGCTGCCCCGGCACGGCGATGCGGTGCTGATTTGCCCGGCCTTCGAGGAAGGCTCGTTGCAGGCCGAGCTGGCGCATCCGCTGCCGATGCTGTTCTGGGAAGAACACGAGGACCCGCACGCGCTGGTCGCCTCAAGCATGGCATCGCGTGGCGCGCGCACGCTGGCGCTCGACCCGGCGGCGCCCTTCGGCGTGTTCTCCGGCCTGGCCACCGCATTGGGCACGCGCGACATCGTGGATGCCACGCCGGTGATCGACGGCTGCCGGGCGTGCAAGTCGCCCGCCGAGCTGGGGCTGATGAAGCAGGCCACGGCGATGACGCTGAAGGTGCAGGCCCTGGCCGCCGGCATGCTGCACGAAGGCATCGCCGCGGGCGAGGTGAAGCGCTTCATCGATACCGCGCATCGCGCCCTCGGCGCGGACAACGGTTCCACCTTCTGCATCGTGCAGTTCGGTACGGCCACGTCGTACCCGCACGGCGTACCGGGTGAGCAATACCTCGAACGAAACCAGGTGGTGTTGATCGATACGGGTTGCAGCGTGGCGGGCTACCAGTCCGACATCACCCGCACCTATGTGTTCGGCACGCCGGATGCCGAGCAGTCGCGCATCTGGGACCTGGAGCGCGCCGCGCAACAAGCCGCCTTCGACGCGGTGCGGCCCGGCGTGGCCTGTGCCGATGTCGATGCGGCGGCGCGTCGGGTGATCGAGGCCGGTGGCCTGGGCCCCGACTATCGCCTGCCCGGCCTGCCCCATCGCACCGGACACGGTTGCGGCATGGCCATCCACGAAGCACCCTACCTGGTGCGTGGCAACCTGGCACCGCTCGCGCCCGGCAATTGCTGCAGCGACGAACCGATGATCGTCATCCCGGGACGCTTCGGCATCCGGCTGGAAGATCATTTCTACGTGACCGAGGAGGGTGGCGCCTGGTTCACCGCGCCGTCGCCGTCGATCGACCAACCGTTTGCGTGACGTTTCACCGAAGGGGTATCGCATGACTCGTTTCCCGGCGCTCGCGGCGTGTTGCTCGCGTGCCTGATCGCCGCGACCGCTGTTCCCGCCCACGCGGCCGAGGCGCCGACCGGTCCGGCCAGGACGTTCGATGCGCTGGTCGCCGAACGCTGGGCCTACCAGCTGAAGGAAAGCCCGGAACTGGCCACCACCATAGGCGATGACCGTTACAACGACCGCTGGACGGACTACTCGCTGGCCATGTCGCCGTGGACGCCAAGGCCACCGCGGCCTTCCTGCGCCGCTTCGAGGCGGTGGACGTCACGAAGCTGGACGAGCAGCGCCGCCTCAGCCAGGCCATGGCCGTGCGTGAACTGAAGGATCGCCTGGAGGCGATCCGCCTGAAGAACCACGAGATGCCACTGGACCAGTTGGGTGGCGTGCAGCTGCAACTGCCCGGCTTCGTGCCGACTATCCCGTTCGACTCCACGCGGCACTACGACCAGTACCTGGTGCGACTGAAAGCCATCCCCGGCGTCGTCGACCAGCTGATCGCCGCGTCACGGCAAGGCATGGCGGACGGCTGATGCAGCCGCGCTACCTGCTGGAAAAGGTGGCCGTGCAGGCGCGGCAGATCGCCGAGCCGGCCGGGGCGGCCAACGTGTTCGGCCAGCCGGTGGACAGCATGCCTGCCAGCATGTCGGCGAAGGACAAGGCGCGGCTGAAACAGGCCATCCTCGCGGCCGTGGACGAGCAGGTGCGTCCCGCGTACCGCAAGCTGGCCGACTTCGTCGCCAACGATTACGCGCCGCACGGCCGCACGCAGGAAGGCATCTGGTCGCTGCCGGATGGCGAGGCGCGCTACCGCTTTGCCATCCACACGCAGACCACCACCGACTGGATCCGCAGCGCATCCACCAGATCGGCCTGGACGAGGTCAAGCGCATCGAGGGCGAGATGACCGCCATCGCGCACCAGCTGGGCTACGCCGACCTGCCCGCGTTCCGCGCCGCGATCGTCAAGGATCCGAAACGCTACGCCACGTCGCGCGAGCAGATCCTGGACCTGTATCGCGGCTACATCGCCGGCATGCAGCCGGAGCTGCCGAAGCTGTTCGGCCACCTGCCGGCCACGGCGCTGAAGGTGCAGGCGGTGGAGGCGTATCGCGAGAAGGATGCGCCCGGCGCCGAATACCACCAGGGCACGCCGGACGGCAAACGCCCCGGCGTGGTCTTCGTCAACACCGGCGACTTCGCCCAGCGCACGCTGTACACCATCGAAGACACCGCCTATCACGAGGGTGTGCCGGGCCATCACCTGCAGATTTCGATCGCGCAGGGGCTGCCTTTGCCGCCATTCCGCCAGCAGGCCGCTTACAACGCCTATATCGAGGGATGGGCGTTGTATGCCGAGAAGCTCGCCAGGGAAGCGGGATTCTACAAGGACCCGTACAACGACTATGGCCGCCTCAGCGGCGACCTGCTGCGCGCCGATCGCCTGGTGCTCGACACCGGCGTGCACGCCCTGCACTGGACGCGCCAGCAGATGATCGACTTCTTCCATGCCCACCCGGCGGAAGACGAGCCCAGCATGCAGGCCGAGACCGATCGTTACATCGCGTGGCCGGGCCAGGCGCTGGGCTACAAGCTGGGCCAGCTGAAATTCCTGGAACTGCGCCAGCGCGCGGAAAAGGCGCTGGGTCCCGCGTTCGACATCCGCGCGTTCCACGACCAGATGCTGTCCGGTGGCGCCATGCCGCTGGAACTGCTGGACGCGCGCACCGATGCCTGGATCGCCAGCGTCAAGGCGGCATCCACCCCTCATTGACCGGAGAGTCGCCATGTCCCGTTCCCTCGTCGGTGTCGCCTGCCTGCTCGGCATGGCGGCCCTCGCTACCCCGACACACGCCGAGGACGTGGGCCGACGTTTCCGCGACATCGCCACGCGCGAATATACGTGGCGGCAGGCACAGTCCGCCGGTGCCGACGACGAGAACGGCCCGGCGGCACCGTCCGACCACCTGCCACGGGAGGACGCCGCCACGCAGGCCACGCGGGAACGCTACTGGAGCGACGTGCTCACGCAGTTGCAGGGTATCGACCCCGCGCGACTGACCGGCGAGGACGCAACCAACTACGCCGTGTACCGGCAACAGGTGGAGGTGCTGCTGGCCGACCAGCGCTTCCGCACTGGCAGATGCCGTTCAATGCGGACTCCGCGTTCTGGAGCAACCTGGGCTTCAGTGCCCGCGCCACATTCACCGATGCCGCCTCTTATCGGCACTACCTGGCCCGCCTGCGCGACGTGCCGCGTTACTTCGACGAGGAAACGGCCGCCATGCGCCTGGGCTTGGCGCGCGGTTTCAGCCAGCCGAAACTCGTGGTAGCCAGCCAGTACGACGGCATCCGCAGCGTGGCCGATGCGGCGGGCGAAGCGAACCTGTTCTACACGCCGTTCCTGAAGATGTCGCCGACCATCCCGGCGGCGGAACAGGCCCGGCTGCGCGACGAGGCGAAGAAGGCGATCGACAACCAGGTGCGGCCCGCGTATGCCCATCTGCTCGACTTCATGCGCAACGAGTACTACCCGGCCGCCCGCGACGGGCTGGCGGCGGAGGACCTGCCGGACGGCCCGGCCTTCTACCGCTCGCAGATCCTCGAATACACCACGCTGGACAAGAGTCCCGACGAGATCCACGCGTTGGGCCTGAAGGAGATGGCCGATATCCACGGCCAGATGCTGGCGGTGATGCGTGAGGTGAACTTCAAGGGCACCTTCCCGGAATTCCTGCATTTCCTGCGCACCGATCCGCAGTTTTACGCGAAAACGCCGGATGAACTGCTGAAAGACGCCGCGTGGATCGCCAAGGAAGTGGATGCCGTGGTCGGCGATTACATCGGGCTGCTGCCGCGCCGACGCTTCGCGATCGAGCCGGTGCCGGCCGACCTCGCGCCGATCTACACCGGTGGCCGCGGCGGCCCGGGTATCTACCTGGTCAACACGTACAACCTGCCTTCGCGCCCGCTGTATTCGCTGCCGGCGCTGACCCTGCACGAATCCTCGCCGGGACATGCCCTGCAGATGCCGCTGGCCGCCGAGACCACGGGCCTGCCGGACTACCGTCGCTACGGGTTCATCTCGGCCTATGGCGAGGGTTGGCGCTGTATTGCGAATACCTGGGCCAGGAGATGGGCATCTACCACACGCCGTACGAGCGCTTCGGTTACCTCAGCTACCAGGCCTGGCGTGCGGCACGCCTGGTCGTGGACACGGGCATTCATCACCTGCACTGGACGCGCGAGCAGGCGCGGCAGTACCTGCGCGACAACACCGCGCTGGCCGAGCACGAGATCGACACCGAAGTGGATCGCTATATCGCGTGGCCGGGCCAGGCGCTGTCGTACTACCTGGGCGAGATGGCCATCCGCGAGGGCCGTGCGCGGGCGACGAAGGCACTGGGTGAACGCTTCGACATCCGTGCCTTCCACGACACCGTGCTGTCCACCGGCTCCGTGCCGCTGCCCGTGCTGAACCAGCGGATCGATGCCTTCATCGCCGGCGGCGGCAAGTCGCCCTATGCGTCCACCGTGGGAGTGCCACGTCCATGAGCGACATGCCGAACGACACCCAGGCCACTTCCACAAGCGCCTCACCCTGGTCGACCTGACCTTCATCGGACTGGGCGCGATTTTCGGTTCCGGCTGGTTGTTCGCCGCCGGCACGTGGCCGCGCTGGCCGGCCCGGCGGGCATCGTCTCCTGGCTGATCGGCGGTGCCGCGTGCTGTTGCTGGGCCTGGTCTACTGCGAACTGGGCGCCGCGCTTCCGCGCGCGGGCGGCGCGGTGCGTTATCCCGAGTACTCGCACGGCGCGCTTCTGGGCGCCCTGATGGGCTTCATCACGCTTATCGCGTTCTCCAGCCTGATCGCCATCGAGACCGTGGCCTGCCGGCAATACGCCGCCGCGTGGCTACCGGCGCTGAACGTGCCCGGCAGCACGCATGCGAGCGTGTTGGGGTGGTTCGTGCAGTTGGCCCTGCTGCTGGTGTTCTTCGCGCTCAACTACTACAGCGTGAAAACCTTCGCCAAAGCCAACAACGTCATCAGCGTGTTCAAGTTCGTGGTGCCCGTGCTGGTCATCGTGATGCTGCTGACCACTTCCACCCCGCCAACCTGAGCATCCATGGCCTTGCCCCCAATGGCCTGTCCGGCGTGGAAGCCGCGGTATCCGCCGGCGGCATCATCTTCGCCTACCTGGGTCTCACGCCCATCGTCTCGGTCGCCAGCGAGGTGCGCGATCCCCAGCGCACCATTCCCATCGCGCTGATCCTTCGGTGGTGCTGTCCACCGTGATCTACGTGCTGCTGCAGCTGGCCTTCCTGGGCGGCATCCCGACCGCCATGCTGGCCGGCGGCTGGAGCGGCATGGACAAGGCGTTCGCCCTGCCCTATCACGACATCGCGCTGGCGCTGGGCTTCGGCTGGCTGGCCACGCTGGTGGTGTGCGATGCGGTGATCTCGCCCAGCGGCACGGGCAACATCTACATGAACGCCACGCCGCGCATCGTCTACGGCTGGGCCCGTAGCGGCGGCTTCTTCCCGGCGCTCACGCGGATCGACCGCGCGTCAGGCATCCCCCGGCCGGCCCTTTGGCTGACCCTCGCACTGTCCATCTTCTGGACGCTGCCATTTCCCTCTTGGAGGCGCTGATCCAGGTCGTCTCGGCCGCGCTGGTGCTCAGCTACGCGGTGGCGCCGGTGACCGTGGCGGCGCTGCGCCGCAGTGCACCGCACTCGAGCGCCCGTTCCGCGTGAGCGGTTTTGCCGTCATCGGCCCCGTCTCGTTCGCCGTGGCCGGACTGATCGTCTACTGGTCCGGTTGGAGCACGGTGTCGTGGCTGCTCGGCCTGCAGATCGTCATGTTCGCCGGCTACGTGCTGGTCAAGCGCGCCACGGGGGCACCCCGCGCGCTGCTCGCCCAGCAGGTGCGCTCGGCGGCATGGCTGATCGGCTTCTACGTCGTCATCATCGCCGCGTCCGCGCTGGGCACGTTCGGCGGCAATGGCAGCCTGCCCCATCCCTGGGATTCCCTCGTCGTGCTGGTGGCGTCCGTGGCCATCTACTACTGGGGCGCCTGCACGGGCCTGCCCGCTTCCGCGCTTGCCCTGGACGATGACGATGACTGACCACGACCGCGCGCGCGATGGTGCGCGCCGCGACTTCCTGCGCACCCTGGCCGCCGCCAGCGCGGCGGCCGGCCTGGCCCCCTTGTCGGCCGACGCGCTGTGGCGCGGCGATACCGGCGCGGCAAATGTCGCGCCCATCACCGGTACGCCGCCACCCGCCGCTCGGGTGCCCTTGCCCGGCGTGTCCCTCGGCGGCTTCGCGCCCGTGGCGGACTTCCGCGACGGCGACCGCGTGTGGCGCGTGCTCGAAAATTTGCACGACATGGATGGCGACCTCGTGCTCGCCGACGGTACGCAGGCCGTGGTGATCGGCAAGCGGACCGAAGCCACCTGGGACGAGGCCGACAAACCGTACCTCGGCCTGGCGCTGGCCGAGATCGCGCTCGCTGGCCCCGACCTGCTCGCCGACCGCCTGCTGGCCAGAGGGCAGCCCGATGAAGACCTGGTGCGGCGGGCAGCCCCGCGCCGCCTCGGTGCTGAACCCGGAAGACTATTACGGCCGCCTGCCCTGGACGACCTTCGTCGGCACGCGCCAGTGCCTGGACACGATGCCGGTCTACACCTCCGGCAGCACACGCGGTTACCACGCCGACCAGGCCTTCGCCGACCTGCACGATCCGAAGAAAGTGGCCCGCCGTCGCGAGGGCTTGCTTGGTGGCTGGCTGCCGGCGGTACACAAGGTCGTGCCGATCGACGCGGAACGCTGGTACGACGTGATCGTCTTCGCCGACGTGGATGCCACGGATCGCTTCGTGGTGCAGACCTGGCATCGCACGGCGCTGGTCGAGCACGGCGCGATGACCCGTGTCGTCTACGGGCACAGCTATCCTGCCTGCCCGCCGCGACGCCAGGCCCCCACCGCCGAGGCGTTCCACGCCGCGCTGCGCGCTTCCACGACCGCTGGCATGCCGAACTTGCCGACATGGCGGTGGCGAGCATACCGGCTCCCGGCTGGGCGGACATGGCGCGCTACGCCTTCGCGCGCGAACTGGTGGTACGGCCGGACGGCACCTACCCGAAGTACGGCGCGGTGGATCGCGATTACTACGGCAACGAGTACGACGGATTCCAGGACACCTTCACCAGTTCGCTGTATGCGAACCTGGAGTGGGGACGCTTCGCGCAGGCCGCGGCGGTGTTCGACGGCTACTTCACCGACTTCGTCCAGCCCGACGGCATGATCAACATGCGCGGCGCGGAGATGGGCCAGTTCGGCCTAACGCTGTCGCTGATCGCGCGCTACGTGGCCTATACGGGCGACGTGGCGCTGTGCCGCAAGCACCGCGCGAAGATCGAGGCCACCGCGGCGATCCTGCTCGAACTGCACGACGCGTCGCTCCGGCTGGCGACCACCGATCCGGGCCACGGTCTGATCCACGGCTGGAACGAATCGGACGCCTGCCTGTTCCCCGATCCCATGCTGTGGTGGAAGCCGTACTTCGCCAACAGCGCGCTAGCCGCACGCGGCCTGCTGGACCTGGCCGGTGCGTGGTCACGCATCGCGCCGGGCGATACCGCCACCGCCTCGCGCTGGACGACCCGCGCCACCGCGATGCGCGAACGGCTGGTGGCCAGTGTGCGCGCCAGCGTGCGCCACGAGCTGACGCCGCCGTACGTACCGCCGCTGCCAGGCGTGAAACGCACCTTCCGCGAAGCGCTGGCCGCCGAACATCCTAGCGAGCAGCAATGGCCGCACCGCGCCTATGCGGAACTGTTGCAAGCCGACGTGCTGCCGGACGACCTGGCGCACCGGGTGATCGATGCGATGCGCGGCCACGGGGCGACCAGCCTCGGCGTCGTCGCCAACATCGGCCCGGTGGATCCGAAGAGCCGCGATATCCTCGGATTCATTTCCTACGGTTACGCGCAGCAATTGCTGCGCCTGGATCGCGTGGACGAATACCTGCTGTTCCTCTATGCCCATCGCTACCACGCGCACACGCCGGGCAGTTGGACCGCGGCGAGGTCCGCGACATCTCGGCGGCATGCCGCTGTTCTGCATGCCGGCGCAGATGACGATTCCCCTGCTGCTGCGCTGGGCCTTCGTCCACGACGACAGCGACGGGGATACCCTGCGGCTGGGCCGTGCCGTACCGCACGCCTGGTGGGCCGAGAACCATCCGGTGTCGTTCGATGCGGCACCGACGCGGTGGGGACGGTGCAGCCTGCACCTGGTGCGCACCGCCGGCACCTTGACCGCCACCGTCGTCCTGCCCGACGGCTCGACGCCGAAGGAGGTCTGGCTCACATTGCGAACGCCGCCCCACGCGACGCGTGGCACGGCGCGGATCGACGGTGCCGACGTACGGGCTGGCGACCTCCGCGGCGAGCACATCCGCCTGCGCGGTGGCCCCGGGCAGCGGATCGAGGTGACGCTCGCTTTTGCCTGAGCGACCGGTATGCAGGATGCCGCACCGGCGTCTTGCAAATGACACAAGACGGTACCCGTTCGTGACGGCACGATGAAAGCGCGTATCGGGGGGTGCGCGGGTACGCCGGGCCTGATGCGCGGCGGCCACGCGGTGGGGGCGACATGCACGAATCGGACGAACGCAGGCGATTTCTGAAAACGGGTGCCATCGCACTCGCCAGCGCGCTGGCCGCACCACGGTTGCAGGCCTTCGACACGGCCGATCCGGCCAGCGCGACCGCCGTGGCCGCGCGTGAGAAGCCGGTATGCCGGATGCAGCCTTTCGCGCTGAATCAGGTCCGCCTGCTGGACAGCGATTTCAGCCGCGCCGCGGCGATCAACCTCGATTACCTGCACAGCCTGCCCGTGGACCGCCTGGCGCACAGCTTCCGCGTACAGGCTGGCCAGCCCTCCACGGCCAGGCCACTGGGCGGCTGGGAAAAACCCGATTGCGAACTGCGTGGCCATTTCACCGGAGGCCATTACCTTTCGGCAGCCGCCATCGCATGGTCAGCGCACGGCGACGCCAGCCTGACGAAGGCGCGCGGCGACGAACTGGTCGGCATCCTGGCCGGCTGCCAGCGACCCAACGGCTACCTCAGCGCATTCCCCGAATCGTTCTTCGACCGGCTGAGCGCCGGCCAGAAGGTGTGGGCGCCGTTCTACACGGTGCACAAGATCCAGGCCGGCATGCTCGACATGTACCGGCTGGCCGGCAACACGCAAGCCCTGGCCGTCGCCAGGGGCATCGGCAACTGGACCGTGCGCTGGCTGAACGGGTTCTCCGATACGGACATCGCCCACATCCTGAAGACCGAATACGGCGGCATGAACGAATCGATGGCGGACCTGTATGCCATCACCGGCGATACCCGCTACCTGGATGCCGCGCACCGGTTCGACCAGGTATCGCTGTTCGATCCGCTGGCCTCGCATCGCGACGAGCTGAAGGGCCTGCACAGCAACACGCAGATTCCCAAGGTGATCGGCGCGGCACGCCGCTACGAGCTGACCGGCGAACCGCGCTACCGGCGCATCGCGGAATTCTTCTGGGAAACGGTGACGCAGAACCGCACCTACGCCACCGGCGGCTCCAGCAACGACGAATTCTGGAAAACCGGCCCGGGCGACCTGAAAGACCAGCTGGGCCTCTACGCCGCGGAATGCTGTGTGGCCTACAACCTGCTCAAGCTCACGCGGCATGTCTACGCGTGGAGCGGCGACCCGCGTGCCTTCGACTACTACGAGCGCAACCTCTACAACGCCCGCCTGGGCACGCAGGACGCCCAGGGCATGAAGCTGTACTACTACTCGCTGCAACCCGGTGGCGCGAAGTCTACAACTCGCCCATGGACTCGTTCTGGTGCTGCACCGGCAGCGGCGCGGAGGAGTTCGCCCGCTTCAACGATGCGATCTACTTCCGCGACGACGATGCGCTGCACGTCAACCTGTTCATTCCTTCCGAACTGGACTGGCCCGAGATGGGCCTGACCCTGCGCCAGGACACCGATTTCCCGCGCGAAGCGGCCACGCATTTCCGCCTCACGCTAAAGCAACCGCGTGACTTCGCCCTCAACCTGCGCATCCCCTCGTGGATCGCCCCGGGGGCGCGCGTGGAAGTCAATGGCGTAGCGCTGGACACCTTCGCCTCGCCCGGCAGCTACCTCACCCTGCGGCGCACCTGGCAGACCGGCGACCGCGTGTCGCTCACCCTGCCCATGGCGCTGCGCAGCGTGACGCTGCCCGGCGACGATACGTTGCAGGCGGTGACGATCGGACCGATCGTGCTGGCGGCGCGGCTGGGATCGAAGGGTCTCACGCACGACCAGCAGTACGGCCGCTACGACTCGGGTCCGTCGCCCGAACCCAAACCGCAGCCCGCACCGCAGATCGCGCCGGACGATGCGCATCCGCTGGCGTGGCTGGTGCCGACGGATACCCCGCTCACCTACCGCGCCACCACCCGGCACGGCGTGATCGACGTGGCACCGCTGAATACGATCCAGGGCGAACGTTACGCCGTGTACTGGCAAACCGAAGGCGCCGCACCCGGCGCCACCTGAGCTTCAAGGCCACCACGCATTCCATCCGCCCCGACCGGTCCACGGACCGTTCGACGGCTTCGTGCACC
This sequence comes from Leptodermis oblonga, assembly GCA_016801395.1. Classification (NCBI taxonomy): domain Eukaryota; kingdom Viridiplantae; phylum Streptophyta; class Magnoliopsida; order Gentianales; family Rubiaceae; genus Leptodermis; species Leptodermis oblonga. Next base: position 59,963 of record VMRK01000517.1, read on the forward strand.
TTTTCGCCACCGCCCCGAGGAACGCCATGTATCCACGCCATCGCACCAGGTCCGACCGCTCCGCCTGTACGGGGCTTTCCGCGCGGCTCATCGGCACGACGTTGCAGGCCGCGATCGCGCTGGCGCTGCTGGGAGCCTGCGCCACCTCGCAGGCGCAGGACACCCCCAAGGACGCCAGCGCCACCGAGGCGAAGACGCTGGATGCGGTCACCGTCACCGGCTCCCGCATCCGTCGCGTGGACACCGAGACGGCGAAACCCGTCGTGACGCTGGATCGCGCGGCCATCGAGGCCACCGGCAAGCCGACGCTGGGCGACCTCGTGCAGGAACTGCCGTCCATCGCCGGCAACGCGACCAATCCGAACACCAACAGCGGCGGCGGGACCGGTGCCTCCACGGTGTCGCTGCGCGGCCTGGGTGACAAGCGCACGCTGATCCTGGTCAACGGCGTGCGCCTGGCTTACAACGACGTCAATGCCATTCCGGCGAGCATGATCGAACGCGTCGAGGTGCTCAGCGACGGGGCCTCGGCCGTGTACGGCTCGGATGCCATCGGCGGCGTGGTCAACTTCATCCTGCGCGACCACTTCGACGACGTGCAGCTGTCCAGCGACTTCGGCACCAGCAAGCGCAGCGACGGCAACCGGCGCAACGTCGCGCTGACCGCCGGACACACCGGCAGCAACTACAGCGTCATCGCCGGGCTGTCGTACAGCGATATCGACGCCGTGTCGGCGGCTGCCCGTCCCTACTCGAAGGACGCCCTGTACCTGGTGGACGCGCGCCGGTGAAGCAGGGATCGTCCGCCACGCCCGGCGGTTCGGTCAATTTCAACGACGGCTCCGACGCCTCCACGGCGCTGGCCGCCGTGTCCGGCTGCTCGCGCGTCACCCTCAACCCCGGCGTGACCGGGCAGCCGGGGCCCGGCGATTTCCACTGCTACCATGGCAGCGATTCGTACAACTACCAGCCTTACAACCTGTTGCAGACCCCGCAGAAGCGCACGAACGCCTTCGTCCTGGGCAAGTACCAGTTCACGCCCTCGGTGCAGGGCTACGTCAACGCCTATTTCAGCAAGACCAAGTCGGCGTCGGTGATCGCGCCGATTCCCGTCTTCGCCAACGGCGATAATTTCCTGGTGTCGTCCGCCAGCGCATACAACCCGTTTGGCGTGAACTTCGGCACCGACCGCGCCACGGGCACGTCGTACAACGACCTCAACACGCGCGCCACGGTGCTGGGCAACCGCAGCTACCAGTACAACACGTACAACCTGCAAGTGAACCCGGGACTGCGCGGCGCGTTCGGCGACAGCACCTGGCAATGGTCCACCGATATCAACTACGGCCGCGTGCGCCAGATATCGCGCAACAACGGCTTCCTGGACTATGCGCAGTTCAACCAGGCGGTGGGGCCGTCGTTCCGCGATACCGACGGCACCGTGCGCTGCGGCAGCGCCGGCAATGCGATCGCCGGCTGCACACCGCTGGACATCTTCAACCTCAACGCGCCGTCCAGCCTGGCCACGTTGCAGTCGATGATCGTCAACCCGACCGTCAGCAGTCGTCTACACCGTGAAACAGTGGGAAGCCAATGCCAACGGCGACCTGTTCGACCTGCCCGCGGGCACGGTCAGCCTTGCCACCGGCGTGTCCTATCGCAAGGAAAGCACCTCCACGCAGGCCGATCCGCTGTGGACCGGCGACGAGAACGGCCTGTGCGGCGTGGTCGAGTTCTGCGCTTCCACGCTGGCCGGCGGCTTCAACGTCAAGGAAGCCTATGCGGAGGCGCTGGTGCCGTTGTTGTCCGACCTGCCGGGCATCCGTTCGCTCAACCTGACGCTGGGCTCGCGCTGGTCCGACTACAGCACGGTCGGCAGCAAGACCAACAGCAAGGTGGCGCTGGAATGGCGCCCGCTGGACGACCTGCTGTTGCGCGGTACGGTGTCGCAGGTGTTCCGTGCACCCAACACCAGCGAACTGTACGCGGGCGTGGCCGGCGATTCGGCCACTGCCAACGACCCGTGCAACGGCTACACCGGCGGCCATGACGTGGCCTGCGCCAACGTGCCTACCGATGGCTCCTACCGCCAGGCCGACGGCCAGGTGTCGGGCAAGGCGTCGGGCTCGGTGCTGGCCGGCTACCAGCTCAAGCCGGAAACGGGCGCTCGTACGACATCGGGCTGGTCTATGACCCGCACTGGCTGGACGGCCTGTCCTTCAGCGCGGACAGCTGGAAGATCAACCTCAAGGACACGATCTCCCAGGTGTCGGCCCAGACGGTGCTGAACCAGTGCTACGCCAACCCGGCCAGCGCGTTCTGCGCGCTGGTGCATCGCAACGGCAACGGCACCATCAATTACGTGGCCGAACCCACGGTCAACCTCGGCAAGCTATGGGCGGCCGGCACCGATGTCGGCCTGGCGTATCGCTTTCCCGAGACGGCTTACGGCAAGTTCACCGCCTCGCTCAACGGAACCTATGTGAAGCGATACGACATCAACCCCGACACCACCGACCCGCATTCGGTGGTGATCCATAACGCCGGCATCTACACGTATTCCTACGGCAACTTCCCGCGCTGGCGCGGACTGGGCACGCTGAACTGGTCGATGGGCGACTTCAGCGCGTCGTGGCGGCTGCGCTATGTCGGCCGCACCCAGATCGGCAGCAGCGATCTCACCCAGGGGCTTTCGGCGGATGCCGATCTGCCGGGCATCGAGCGCAAGATCGGCGCGTATGTCTACCACAACGTGCAGGTTGCCTATAAGGTCGAGCCCTGGCACACGCGCTTCGAGCTCGGTGTCGACAACCTGGCCGACAAACAACCGCCGCTGTATTTCGCCAACAACGTGACCAACGCCAATACCGACGTCGCCACCTACGACCTGCTGGGCCGCTATTACTGGGTGCGCGCCACGGTGTCGTTTTGATCCGCGCCAAGGGCACGCCTGGCCGCGCAGGCGCGCCAGCCCTGTTTCGCTTACTCGATCTGTCTCGTGCCCTTGCCCTGGGGAGTGCCCGCGCTCTGGCGGCTGCCTGCGCCCTGGCAAGCACGACGGTCCTCGCCACGCAGCTGCCCCAGGTGGTGCACGCGAACGGACGCCACGCGCTGCAGGTGGACGGCAAGCCGTACACCGTACTGGCCGTGCAGCTGCACAACTCCAGCGCATGGCCCGCCGTGCTGCCCGAGGTGTGGGACGACGTGCTCGCGCTGCATCCGAACACCCTGGAGGCGCCGGTCTACTGGGAGCAGTTCGAGCCCTCCCCAGGTCGCTACGACACGGCCAACCTCGACGCGCTGATCGCCGGTGCCCGCGCCCACGGCCTGCGTCTGGTGGTGCTCTGGTTCGGCAGCTGGAAGAACGGCCAGATGCACTACGTGCCCGAGTGGATGAAGGCCGATCCCGCCCGCTACCCGCGGGCACTGGATGAACACGGCACGCCGCTGGAGGACCTCTCGCCCTACGCGGACGCCAACCTGCACGCCGACCAGGCCGCGTTCGCCGCCCTCATGGATCACCTGCGCAAGGTGGACGGCGACCGCCACACCGTCATCATGGTGCAGGTGGAAAACGAGCCCGGCAGCATCGGCGCCATCCGCGACCACTCGCCGGCGGCGGAGCGCGCGTTCGCCACACCGGTACCCACGGCGCTGGCGCAGGCCCTGCACCGTCCGGCGGGCCGCACCTGGACGTCGACCTTCGGTGCCGACGCCGACGAGCAGTTCAACGCCTACGGCATCGCGCGCTACATCGACCAGGTGGCGGCCAGCGGCAAGGCACGCTACGCGCTGCCGATGTACGTCAACACCTGGCTGCGCTACAAGGGCAAGCACATGCCCGGCTACGACTATCCCAGCGGCGGCGCCACCTGGAACGTGCTGGACACCTGGAAGGCCAGCGCACCGCACATCGACCTGATCGGCACCGATCTGTACAGCACCGACTACAACGAGTTCACCAAGGTGTCGGCCAGTACACCCGCCCCGACAACCCGCCGTGGATCTCCGAGACCGGCTACGACACCGGCAACGCCCCCTACCTGTTCCACGTCCTCGCGCAAGGGGGCGTGGGTTTCTCGATCTTCGGCGTGGACCACGCCGCCGATACCGCGGAACGCAAGGCCGCGACGGAAGCGCACGCGCGCAACTTCGCCCTGCTCGGACCGATCCAGGGCCTGGTCGCCGACGCCGCCTTCAAGGGCACCCTGAAGGCCACCGTGGAACAACGCGGCCAACCGAAAACGGATATTGCGCTGGGCGATGCCTGACGGCCCACGTGTCCTACGGCGCCCCCGCATGGGGCGACGCGCCACCGGAACTGCCGGGCAACCCCACCACGGACGGCCACATCCTGCTGCTGCCGCTGGGCAAGGACGACTACCTGCTGGTGGGCTTCCACGCGCGCGTGGAGTTCGAACGCAGCCGCCAGGACGGCCGTATCGGCCAGCTGCTGCGCGTGGAGGAAGGCGAATACCGCGACGGTGCCTGGGTATCCCGCCGCTGGTGGAACGGCGACCAGACCGACTACGGCCTCAACCTGGGCAACCGCCCGGTCTACCTGCGGGTGCGCCTGGGGATTTTCCTGCTGCCCTCACCGACACCGCCGATCACATCGTTCCCGCCGATCCCGCCGATCCCGCCCGGTAGGAGCGCGGACGCGGGCGTCCGGGTTACCCTGCACCTTCCTCCCGGAAGCGCAGAAGGCCAACGCCATGTCATTCATCACGACACAAGACGGCACGCAGATCTACTACAAGGACTGGGGCACCGGTCAGCCGATCGTCTTCCACCACGGTTGGCCGCTGAGTGCGGACGACTGGGACGCGCAGATGATGTTCTTCCTCGCCCACGGTTTTCGTGTCATCGCGCACGACCGCCGCGGCCACGGGCGTTCGTCGCAGACGGCAACCGGCAACGACATGGACACCTACGCCGCCGACGTGGCCGAACTGGCCGCGCACCTGGACCTGAAAGACGCCGTGCATATCGGTCATTCCACCGGTGGCGGCGAAGTGGCCCGGTACGTGGCACGCCATGGCAAGGGCCGCGTCGCCAAGGCCGTGCTGGTCAGCGCGGTACCGCCGATCATGGTCAAGACGCCGGCCCATCCCGACGGCCTGGACATCTCGGTGTTCGATGGGTTCCGCACGTCGCTGGCGGGCAACCGCGCGCAGTTCTATCGCGAGGTACCCGTTCCCTTCTACGGTTTCAATCGCCCCGGCGTGACCACGCTCGACGGCGTGGTCGACAACTGTGGCGCCAGGGCATGATGGGCGGCATCAAGGCCCATTACGACTGCATCAAGGCTTTCTCGGAAACCGACTTCACCGACGATCTCAAGGCCATCACCGTACCCACGCTGGTCATGCACGGTGACGACGACCAGATCGTGCCCTACGAGGATACGGGCGTACGTTCGGCCGAACTCATTCCGGGCGCCCAGCTGAAGCTCTACAAGGGCTATCCGCACGGCATGCTGACCCTGCATGCGGATGTCATCAATCCGGACCTGCTGGCCTTCATCAAGGCCTGAGGCAGGTCGACTTGCCACACGCCGCGATCCGGCGTGTGGCATGGTCGAACGCCGGGACGTTACCTGGCCCGGGTGTCAGCGCAACTGCGCCGCGACCAGCGCACCCAGTTCCCTGAACCAGGCCGCGCGCTGCGCATCCGTGGACGTGGTGTCGCGAAGGAAGGCCGCCACCACGGCGCGCTTGCCGTTGGGCGCGGTCACGATGGCCATGTCGTTCCAGGCGGCGATGCGCTTGCCGTAGCTCGACCCCGTGCCGGTCTTGTCGGCGATGCTGAAGCCCGCCGGCAGGCCGGCGCGGATACGCGTGGGCACCACCTGGGCCTGCATCAGTGACACCAGGTAACGCGTGGACACAGGCGACAGCAGCTCGCCGGCCTGCAGCTTGCGCAGGAACGTGGCCGCGCCGTCCAGCGTCGTGGTGTTCTGCGGCATGGCGATGGCGGCCTCGTAGCCGCGACGCCGCCGCGCATCCTCCGCTTGCGCGGTCTCGTGTGCCGGGGGCAGCGCGCCATCGGCCAGGCCGTCGAATACCCGCCCGACCTCCCGTTCGCCCACGTCGATGCGCATCCGTGGACGCCTTTTCCGTCGAGGTACGCCGTGACCCGGGGGCCGCCGCCGAGCAGCTTGAGCAACGCGTCCACGGCCGTGTTGTCGCTCTGCGAGACCGACGCGGACAGCAGTTCGGCCACCGTGACATCGATGGCGCCCTTCGCTGCCCGCGCCCCGATCGACGGTACCGCGGAGCCGGCCACCACGTCGGCAGGCGTCAGGTGCACCTTCTGGTCGAGATGCAACATGCCCGCGTCCACGGCGTGCAACACGGCAGCGGCGACCGGCGCCTTGAACACGCTCATCAGCATGTAGGCGCGATCGTCGCCGACCCGCGCCGTGGTGCCGTCGTCCAGGTCGGTCACGATGATGCCGAAGTGGGCGGGCCTGGCCTTGTCGGCGAGCGACTGCAGCGAGGCCTGCAAGGCGGCCGATCGGTCTGCCGCAACGACGGTCTTGGGTGCATCGGTGCCCACGGCGGGGAGCGTGGCGCTCGTGGCGGCGGCGGGAAAGCCCGCGGCGGCGCCACCCGTGGCCATCGCCGCTAACGGGGCCAGCGACAAGGCCAGCGACATTGCGACAAGGGTGGGTTTCAGCATGACGTGGGGTTCCTTGGATTGAGGCACGCCATGCTGGATCACGCCTGGGCGCTTTTGCGGGCAGCGCCGTGTCGCATCAACGATGCTTCAGGCGCTTCTGCTGGAATGGGTAGAAGCGTTCCTCGCGCAGTTCGTGCTCGATCTGTTCCAGGCTCTTGCCCATCGTCTCGGGCACCATGTAGTAGATGAACACCAGCGCCCCCAGCGAGATCAGCGCGTAAAGCCAGAAGGTGTGCGAGGCACCCAGCCAGGTCACCAGCGACAGCGTGCTCAGCGTCACCAGCAGGTCGAAGAACCAGTGGCTGAAGGCGCCCAGGCTCGCTCCCTTGCCGCGGACGAACAGCGGATACACCTCGGAATTGATCAGCCAGATGCACACGCCGAAGCCGCCGCAGTTGAGCATCAGGTAGGCGGCGAGGCAGGCCACCACCAGCACGCGGCTGAGATCCGTCTGCGGCCCCTGCCCTTCGAACAGGATGCCCATGACCACCAGGGCCACGATGGAGCCGGGGATCATCCACAGCAGGTAACGACGGCGACCGATGCGGTCGACCAGGATGCTGCCGATCACGGTCATGATGACGACGAGGATGGTGCTGCCGCCGGTGCCCAGCACGGCCCACTTGTCCGAGAACCCGGCCTTGGTGAGGATGGTGGGGGCGTAATAGATCAGCGCGTTGTTGCCGGTGATCTGCGAGAACATCGAGATGCTCGCGCCGACGATCACGGCCGGGCGGATCCACGGCTTGGCCAGGTCCCGCCAACGGCCGGTCTCCTGGTTGTCGGATACACCCTCGATCTCGGTCACCTCGCGCTCGGCAAGGCCCCGGGCGCCACGCACCCGTGTCAGTACATCGATCGCCTCCTGCTTGCGACCCTTGGTCACCAGCCAGCGCGGGCTTTCGGGCAGGATGGCCATGCCGCCCAGCAGGATCACCGCAGGCACCAGGCCCAGGCCGAACATCCAGCGCCAGTGCTCGCCGAGGAAGAATCCCGTGAAGTAAGCCACGGTGATACCGAACACCACCATGAACTGGAACAGCACCACCATCTTGCCGCGATGCTTGGGCGGCGATACTTCCGCGATGTACACGGGGATGATCTGCGTGGAACTGCCGGCCGAGAGGCCCAGCAGGAAGCGCGAGGCGATCAGCATCTCCACGCTCGTGGACATGGCCGAGGCGATCGAGCCCAGTGCAAACAACACGCCCACGAAGATGACCATGCGCCGGCGACCGAGGCGATCGGACAAGGGTCCGGTACCGAGGCAACCGAACAGCGCGCCGAAGATGATCGCACCGGTGACCAGCTGCTTGGTCGTGTCGTCCATGGCGAACTCACGGCCGAGGCCCAGCAGCGCGACGCCGATCACGCCGGTGTCGTAGCCGAACAGCAGTCCGCCGAGCGCGGCGATCACCGCGATGCCGACCACCAGGCCGGTGCTGCCGCCGGCGCTGTCTGCGTTAGAGGGATTTACCGCTTGCATGCCTGTCTCCTTACACGTCGAACGATGTCATGCGGTCGCATCGAGGCTGACCCGCACCGTGAAATCCGCACGCCCCGCCGTCGCCGCGATGCGGCGGCCGTTGGGTTCGTCGGTGTGTTCGATCCAGTCGAGCGCGGCTTGCCGCGTGCGCCCATAGTGCATGTGCCGCTGCAACAGTTGCTCGCGGCGCTGTACGTCGTCCACGTTGACGAACCACACCTCGTCGAGCAGGCCATGCACGTCCTGCCAGCCATCCCCGTCCAGCAGCAGGTAGTTGCCTTCGGTGACGATCAGCCGGGCGTCGCCGGTACGGCGATCTCACCGGCCACCGGCTCCTCGATCTCGCGGTGGAAGGCCGGTGCATAGACGATCTCACCCGGCACCGGGTCGCGCAGCCGGCGCAGCAAGGCTACGTAACCGGCAGCGTCGAAGGTATCGGGAGCGCCCTTGCGCGACGCGCGGTCAAGGCGTGCCAGCTCCGCATTGGCCAGATGGAAACCATCCATCGGCACGCCGACCGCGTGGCGGCCGACGTGCTCCAGGAGTTGCGCCACGAGCGTGGACTTGCCCGCGCCCGGCAAGCCTGCAATACCCAGGATGCGGCGCCCGCCGCCCTGCATGAGTGCGTCAAGGCGTTCGATCGCGGTGGAATCGATCAAGGACTTCTGCCGGTGGAATAAGTCCGACAAAAGCTAATGAAGGAAGTGTGTGCGCAAGATGAAGCGACTCAGGCGTGGCGGTGCACCGGTCCCTGGCACAGGCATTCGCCGTCTTCGTTTGCATGCCCCAGCAACGCATCCAGCAGGTCGCCCGAGGGCGTCCACTCGCCGATAGCCGGGTGGATCAGCATGGCCTTGCGTGCCTCGAGACGACGGTCCTCCAGTACCGAGGCGATCGCCGCACGCTCATAGGCCTTGACCGAACGCACCAGACCGTTCACCGCATCCGGCAGCGGCGCGATGGGACGCGGCACGATGGCGTCCAGCGAGATGTCCGAGGCGATCTCGACGATGTCGTTGTCCGGAAGATCCGGCAGCGCACCGCCGTTGCGTGTGTTGACGACGATACGCGCCGGCCTGGCGCCGGTCAGCGCACTCATCACGTCGATGGCGATGCGGTGGTAGCCCGTGGCGACGCGGAACGGATCGCCCTGCAGGCTGACGCCCTGGTCGAACGCCGAACCGCCCTCGGCTTCCAGCTTCATGTACGACCCGGAACGCTGGTTGAGGTAGGCCGCGTAGATATCCACTGCCGTGTCGCCGTCGCCGGCATCCAGGCGAGCGGTGAGGCTGGACAGCAACGCGTCGTTTAGCCGCTCGATCTCGCCGCCGCGGCTGCCGCCCTGCTTGCGCTGGTTGACCAGCGCGCGCTGCCGCTCGTAGTAGAAGAACAGGTATTCGGTGGGGATCAGCCGCAGGGTGCGGATCATGTCGAAATCGAACAGCGGCGCCAGGTACAGCTTGCGCAGCAGTTCGTCGCTGGCCAGCAACCGGTCGATCACGTCCTCGCCGCGCACGCGCACGCCGCGCACCCAGCCCAGATGGTTGAGGCCGACGTAGTCGCACTCCACGTCGGCGGCAGGCTCGCCCAGGGCGTGCGCGATGTTGTGGAACAGCTCGGTCGGCGTGTCGCAGATACCCACGATGCGCGCCTTGCTGTGATCGCTCACCGCCTGGGTGATGAGCCCGGCGGGGTTGGTGAAATTGACCAGCCACGCCTGGGGGCTCAACCGTTCCACCAGCCGCGCCTGCTCGATCGCGATCGGGATGGTGCGCAGTGCCATGGCGACGCCGGCGGGGCCGGTGGTTTCCTGGCCCGGGTAACCGTGTCGATCGATGTGCGCTCGTCCGCCGCGCGCCCGGCGATGCCGCCGATGCGGATGCTGTTGAGCACGAAGTCGGCGCCTTCGATGGTGTCTTCCAGCGACGTGGCGCCGCGCAGGCGAAGGTCGCCGCCGAACCGGCGGATCACCGCCTTGCCCAGGTCGACCATGATGCGCAGGCGTGCCGGGTCCGGGTCGTACAGCACCATCTCGGACGCGCCGAGTGCCTCGGCCGCCTCGTTGACGCCGAACACCACCAGGGGAGAGCGGACACCGCCGCCTCCGATCAATGCGATCTTACGATCCATACGTTTGCTCACGGAGTGTCCTCAAGTGCGGGGGATGGGGAAGCGATGCAAGGGCGCCCGGCGCGGTCGTGCAGAGGGCGCCACACAGGCAGCCACGCTCGACGCAACCGTCGATGGATTCGTTGTCGAGCAGGCCGTCGATGACGCCCGCGTCGAAGGCGTCGCCGGCACCCGTGGAATCGACCGCCACGATGCGTGGCGCCGGTACGCGGCGCAGACCGCGCGCGTCGGCGATCCATGCGCCCCGGGCGCCCTGCTTCATGACGGCGAGGCCGATGCCGACCGAGGCGCACCAGGCCTCGTAGGCCGACGGGGCATCGCTGCCGGCGACCAGCGCGGCCTCCTTGTCGTTGGGCAGGAACAGGTCGACATCGCGGCAACTGGCGTGGTTGGCCGGGTCGCGCAGCCAGTCCGGGCTGTAGCCGACGTCCAGCGATGTCGTGCAGCCGGCCTGGCGCAGCAGCGGAAGCAGCGTGGCGGCGAGGTCGCGCGGCAGCGGCATGGCGAAATGCACATGCCGCGCCGCGGCCAGGTCGGCGACGATTTCTTCCGTGGCCAGCAGCTCGGGCAACGCCCGGTTCACCCCGGGGTAGGTGAAGAACGAACGGTCCTCGACGGTGGATACGCTCACCGTGATGCCGGTGCCGTCGCTGCCCAGGCGGATACCGTCCATGCCGACGCCGAACTCGGCCAGGCGGCCTTCGAACCAGTCGAGGTCGGCATCGCCAATCAGGCCGATCAGGCGTACCCGGCGACCCAGGCGCGACAGGGCGCACGCGGTGTTGATCGTGCCGCCGCCCAGTTCGCGCACGTAGTTCTGCGCGATCACTTCCTCGCCGGGACCGGGCCACGCGGGGAAGCCGCTGAACACGTGATCGGCATAGATCTCGCCGACCACGGCCACGTCCCAGGATTTCAGCGAAGGGGAAAGGGCCACGTCTGTGTCCTCCGTGCTTGCCACAGGAAAAGAAGGGTGCCGGCGAACACCGCCACCACGGCGGCCACGATCGACGAGGTTTCCGCCGTGGCCACCAGGTACAGCCAGCCGACGACGCTGATCACCAGCGGCAACGGATACAGCGGCATGCGGAACACATCCGGCGCGGCGCGACGACGCCGCAGGGCGACCACGGCGAAGCACTGCGCGATGTACTGGAACAGGATCTGCGTCACCATCAACGTGGCGATCAGGTGCTCCAGCGAAAGGAAACAGGCCGCCGCCGAGGTGGCGCCGACGAACAGCAGCGACACCGTGGGAAAGCCGCCGCGCGGATGCAGTCGCGCGAACACGGGAAAGAACTGGCCATCGGCCGCGGCCGCATACGGTACGCGAGAGTATCCCAGCAGCACCACCAGGGCAGAGCCCCAACTGGCCAGCAGGATCAGCAGCACCGCCAGCGTGCCCCCGGCATGCCCGTGGATCGCCTGCATGAAATCCGCGACCACCGCCTTGGAATGCGCCGCCTGCGCCCAGGGCAACACGCCCAGGATGCTCAGGTTGAGGCCCATGTACAGCACCGCCACCAGCGGGATGGAGACCAGCACCGCCATCGGGATGGTACGCCGCGGGTTCCTGACTTCACCGCCCAGCATGCATACGTTGTTGTAGCCGCCGTAGTCGTAGACGGCGATCAGCGACACGGCGCCCAGGCCCAGCCAGAAGCCGTGCGACGAGGGCATCTTCGTTTCGAAGAAACCGCGGGCTACCCCATGTCGAAATGGGTAATGCCGCTGAAGACGATCCAGGCGCAGGCCGCGACCACGATCGCGCTGACGAACACCGACAGCCGCTGGATCTGCCCGACGCGCCGGTAGAGCACCGCGGTGTTGACCAGGCACAGCCCCGCCGCGATCAGCGCCCGTCCCGTATCGCCCAGCGACGGGATCAGGAAACCCGCATATTGCGCGAAGCCCACGGCCGCCGAGCCGATCGACAACGGTGCGGTGAGCAGCGTCTGCCAGAGGTACAGGACCCGAACAGACGCCCAGCCTTGTCGCGCCCATACGCCTCGCGCAGGTAGTGGTACGGGCCGCCGGACTCGGGAATGGTGGAACCCAGCTCGGCCCAGACCAGCCCGTCGCACAGGCACAGCAAGGCGCCGGCGATCCAGCCCAGCAGCACCGAAGGCCCGGCCAGCGCGGACAGTGCCAGCGGAATCGTCACGAACGGTCCGATCCCGATCATGTTCAGCACGTTGGCCGACAGGCCGCCCCAGAACCCGATCGCGCGCGGCGGCCCCCCCGTCGCGTCGGCGCGGTGCCGCCTTCCGGCGCGCGCAGGCGCCCGACGGCGCTCATGCCGTGCTCCGGCGAGCGGATGCGGGACGGGCACCGTCGCCGCCAGCGACGTCGCCGCGGCAACGGCGGCGCCTTCCGTCCGGTGCAGGTCCAGCAGCAACACCTCGTTCGCCCCCGCCTTCAACCACGGCCCCGGGCAGAACAGCCGCTGTTGCGGCCCGATGTTCCAATAGCGCCCGAGCAGACGCCCGTTGACCAGAGATAACCCTTTGTCCAGCCGGTCACATCGATGTACACATCACCGGGAGCATCCACCTGCACGGTGGCCTTGAAGAACACCCCACCCCGACGCGGCGGCGACTGCAACGGCCGCAGGTTGCGCACCCAGGCATCGTCCAGCGGCAGCGGCCAGGCCTGCACGTCGTGCAGGGGTGCACCGTCCAGCGACACGGGACCGATCAGTCCCTTGTGGTCGCCCAGTCGCGGGCCGAAATTGATGTGCCCGAAGGTGTCGACAAGGATCTCCAGCACGCCACCGGCCGGAGGCATCGCGGCCAGGGTCACGTCGGGCCCCGGGTTCAGCGAGGCGTGGGTCACGCGCGACACCACGCCCACTTCGTGTCCTTCCACATGCACCACCGCATAATCGCGCACGTTCTCCAGCCTCAGCGTGCCGGCGGAGGCGATGCGCTTGCGGTAGACCACCAGGCCCTGGTCCTGCCCGAACAGGATCTCGTTCGGACCGGGCGACGGCAGGGTCACCGCCTCGCCCGGCAGGTTGTCCCACAGCGAGGCGAACGGCTGCGCGGTCACCGTGGCAAAGGTGGCCGCGGGCGGTGCGGCGGGCAACGCCGGCGGATCGACCTTCGTCGCCTGCCGGATCACCTCGCGCAGGCGGTGATACTGCGGCGTCGCATTGCCGCGTTCGTCGATCGGCGCGCCGTAGTCGTAGCTGGTGATGACGGGCTGGAACTGCGACCCGTCGTCTTCGGCGTTTGAACCCGCGGTCAGCCCGAAATTGCTGCCGCCGTGGACGACATACAGGTTGAACGAGTAGCCCGCCTGCATCACCCGACGCAGCGGCTCCACCAGATCCTTCGCCGCGAAAACCGGCTCACCCCAATGGGTCAGCCAGCCCGGGTAACCCTCGCCCAGCCACACCGGCGACTCGCCGGCAAAGCCCCTGCCCTTCACCAGGTCGGCCACATCGGCGCCGTCCAGGCCCAGTGCGGTGCCTTCCGGGTAGGCCTTGCGCCGTTGCAGGTCCTTCCAGCCGTCGGAGACGGAAAACGGTCCGTCGATACCGTGTTCTCGCCACAGGTTGCGCAACGCATCGAGGTAGCCCACGTCGTCGGCGAACATCGAATACTCGTTCTCGATCTGCAGCATGAGCACCGGCCCGCCGCACCGACCATCAACGGGGCGATCCGCGGTGCCAGCGCGGCGATGTAGCGCCGCACAGCGGCCATGTAGCGCGGATCGTCCCGGGTGCGCAGCCGCGTGTCGGGTCGCGCAGCAACCAGGCCGGCAGGCCGCCGTTGGTCCACTCGCCGCAGATATACGGACCGGGGCGCAGGTACACCCACATGCCTTCCTCCGCGCACAGGCGGATGAAGGCGACGATGTCGCGGTTGTCGCTGCTGAAATCGAACACCCCCGGCTCGCGCTCGTGGTGGTTCCACATCACGTACAGGGCCACCGTGTTCAGGCCCATCGCCCGGGCCATGCGAATCCGGTGCCGCCAGTGCTCGCGGGCGATCCGCGCGGGGTGCATCTCGCCGCTGTGCACGCGGAACGGCCGGCGTCCAGCAGGAACTGGCGCCGGCCGAAGCCGAATGCGTGCCGCTTCCCGTCCGGCGCCACGGCGGGTTACCGGGCCACGGCCGACGCTGCCCACCCGCGCCCGGCGAACGCCAGGGGGGTGAACAGCGACAACGCGAGGAACTGGCGGCGCTGCATGCTCAGAACGAGTACTTCACGGTGAACAGGGTGGTCATGCCGGCATTGACGATATCCGAGTTGGCCAGGCTGTTGCGCCCGATGTGCGACCAGTACGAGTACTGCTTGGTGAGGTTGCTGACCTGCAGGTCGAACTGCAGCCCGTTGGACAGCAGGTAGCCGGCATGCAGGTCGACGCGGCGGATCGGGCGGATCCACAGGTCGTCCCACGGCGCGCCCTGGTTGAGGAAATCGTACGTGGACAGGTACGAGCCGGTGTAGTGGTAGCTGAGGTTGAGCGAGAAACCGCCCTTCTCGTAGAACAGCTCCGCATTGGCCATGCGCTGCGGCGCCGACTGCAGGCGCTCGTTGCCGAAGCCCTCGCGGCCCAGGTCCACCTTGGAGTTCTGCCGCGTGGCGTTCACGCTGAAGCCCAGCCCGTCGAACGGCTCGGCAGGAACTGGAACTTCTGCCGGTAGGTGGCTTCCAGGCCGTACACATGCCCGTCGCCGCCGTTGGTGGGCGTCTTGGTCAGCACGGTGCCCACGCCCGAAGTGTTCGGGTTGGCCTGGCCACCCCGCTGTCGTAGATGTAGTCACGCAGCTTCTTGTAATAGCTGGACAGCGACACGTAGCCACCGTTGTGCGTGGTCCACTCCGCGCCCAGGTCCACGTTGGTGGCCTTGATCGGCTTCAGGTTGGGATTGCCGCTGGTGATGGTGGTGACGCCGTCGGACACGTTGATCTGCGAGCCGCCGCCCAGCTGGACGAATGCGGGACGCGTGTAGCTCTGCCAGATCGCACCGCGGTAGACGATGTTGCCTTCCGGGCGAAAGTTCACGAACAGGCTGCCCAGCGGCTCGTTGTACACCGTGCGGTTGTTCGAGAAGTAACCGGGCTGCTCGTTGCCGTCGGCATCCTGCGGCGTGGTCCAGAAGGTGTTGCGGATGGACGTGTGCTCGAAGCGGACACCGGGGATGACTTCCCACGGGCCGTTCTGGAAGGTCGCCATGCCGTACGCTGCGGTGACCGCCTCCGTACCGCGCATCGTGTCGCAGTTGTAGTTGTTGAAGTCCAGCTGGCTGCAGGTATCCAGGTCCGAAGGCTGCACGTGCCCGGCGATCAGCGCGGCCACGGCGGCGCGGCTCACGTTCGGCGTACGCCAGTCGAACTTGCCCGGGAAGATCTGGTTGTAATAGCCCTTGATGATGCCCAGGTCGTTCAGCGTGGTGGTGCCGTCGTTGATGCCGCCGGTGGAATAGTCGCGGTTGGTGAACTCGCGCGAGCTGTCGCTGTACTTCACGCCGAACTTGATCGACTGCAACGAGCCGCCATCGAAGTCGTAGCGCAGGTCCAGCTTGGCACCGCCGCGCTTCTGCCCCGAGCGGATGTCGGTGATCTCGCCATAATCGTTGGCGTACATGTTCTGCAGGTTGTTCACCGAGTTCAGCAGCCCCGGCGTCAGCACCGGATACGGGAACCCGTTCCCGCCGTAGCTCATCAGCGAGCTGCGGTTATAGGCGAAGTTGTCCTGCGAGTACTTGTCCTCGCGGCCGTCGATCTCGACGTGCGCGGGACGGTCGTTGCGCCCGATGCTCCAGAACACGTTGGGCGAGATGGTCCAGCTGCCGGCGGTCTTGTCCGCGCCCAGCTGGATGGTGGCCAGGTCGGCGCGCTCGGGGTGGTCTCGAACCAGAAACGGTTGGCGATACGGCCGATGTTCGGCGTATACACGCCCGGCGTGGCCGACGGCACATAGGTGACATTCTGCGGCAGCAGCTGGCTGTAGGTCGTATTCTGCTCCGTCAGCGCATAGGCGTAGGTCATGCGCGCATAGGCCATGAGCGACGGGTCCACGTACCAGTCGAAGGACACGTTGCCGCCGTAGCGGCGTTCGAAGCCCGAGGCGATACCCACGTTGGTGCCCAGGCTGGTGAGGTTGCGCGCCGGGTCATACCCCGGGGCGCTGGCGCCGGTGGCCGTGGCGTGCAGGAACGCCCAGGAGCCGTCGTTGGACGCGCTTTCGGCCGCGCCGATCTCGCTGTTGGCGATGTTGCGGTAGTCGTAGTAGCCGCTGACGTAGATGCCGAACTGCTTGCGCTCGCCGAACTTGCCCTGCAGTTCGCCGGCCAGGCCACTGCCCAGGCCGCTGCCGCCGTAGTCGCGCGCACGGCTTTCCACGCGACCGCTGGCGGTGATGCTGCCGCTGAAATCCTTCTTGTAGTCGAACGCGCTGGGCGTGCGGAAGTCGATGGTGCCGCCGATGGCGTCGCCGTCCATGTCGGCCGTGGAGGTCTTGTTGAGCACGATGGTCTGCAGGCCCGTGGGCGGCAACAGGCTCAGCTGCACGCTGCGGCTATACGGCATGCCCTGGGCCACGTTGCTGCCGTTGACCAGGTTGACGTTGTATTCCGACGGCAAGCCGCGCACCGAGGTGAACATGCCTTCGCCGCGTGCCGCGCCATCAATGCCGCCGAAATAGCCGGAGCCCGTGGTGGTCACGTTGACGCCCGACATCAGGCCCAGCGCCTCGGCGACGTTATGCACCGCCGTGCGCTGCAGGTCGGCGGCGGAAAGCACGTCCACCGTATTGATGGCGTCCATCCGCATGTCGGTGGCGTCGTAGCGGTTGGCCACCACGCTCAGCGCCTTCATCTGCACGGCCTTGTCCGGCTTGGCCGGCGTGTCCTGCGCATCCGCGGCGGCCGGCTTCGCAGGCGGCTTGGCCGCCGGTGCGGCATCCTGTGCGAACACGCTGCTGGACAACACGGCACACACGGCCAGCGCCAGATACTTCTTGCTATAACCCTTATCGATAGCCACGACCCACCCCCACCCTGAAAGTGCCTTGGAAACAGGCACGGCTCGACGCCGCGCCCTGCGCGTACAGGCTGACCAGCGGGTTCGTCGCGCGGACGGTACGTGACACGACGCCCACGCCTGCGTCAGCGGGCGTGCGGCGGCATCACGACGGACGAGTGAACGTGCCGATCAGCAGTATTTTTTTAGAAAGATTTTTTTGGATCAGCAGGAGAGGCGCGGCGGCGAATAGCCGGCGACGCACTTGCCGCGCGAACGCAGCGCGCTGAGCTTGGCCCGTGCGAGGATCGGATGGCCATCGGCCCTCACGTGCGCGAACGGACGGGGCGCGAAGGCGCAGCTGGCGTTTTCTTCGTTGGAATCGGGGCGACGCATCGTAGCGGTCTGTCCGTCATTCATCGCGAGCTGCGTGCCGGCATACCCCAAGGATGCCGGGAAAGTACGCGATGGCATGGGTTGCATGCGATGCGCGTGATGCAGATATAGCGCACTGTAAAAACGGCGTCAACGGCCAAAAATGCATATGCGGCGGCATGTTGCGACGCATCACGAACGAACCGGCCAAAGAGGCCCGACACCATGGGCCGTGCTGCGATGCACGATGACACGTCGCCAAGGGTCGCGCATCCTCGCGCCGCGATGCGGTATGGGGAGCATCGTCCACTCAATCGCATTCGCAGGGACTTCGATGAATCGTCGACAGACGCAGGGCCGTGTCGCGCCGCTCACCCACCGCCCGCTCGCGATCGCGTGCGCCGCCGCTATCGCCTTGCTCGGTGCCGATCTTGCAACTGCGCAGGACGCCACGCCGACCGCTGCCGGAACAGGCACCAAATCGGCAAATGCCGTGCCGCCCAAGCGCGCCGAAGCGGATAACGAGAAAGACAAAGACAAGGACAAGCGCGCCGCCAATCCGGATGCGGCGAGCAACCTCGACGCCGTGGTGGTCACCGGCATCCAGGGCAGCATCCAGAGCTCGCTGAAGGCCAAACTCAACTCGGACAACATCATCGAGGCGATCTCGGCCGAGGACATCGGCAAGCTGCCGGACAGCAGTATCGCGGAGAGCCTGGCACGCCTTTCCGGCCTGGCCACCCAGCGCGTGGACGGGCGCGCCAACCAGATTTCCATTCGCGGCCTGTCGCCGGATTTCGCCGGACCACGCTCAACGGTCGTGAACAGGCCACGATCGGCGAGAACCGCGGCGTCGATTTCGACCAGTACCCGTCCGAACTGATCAGCGGCGCGGCCGTCTACAAGACGCCCGACGCCAACCTGATCGGCCAGGGCCTGTCCGGCACGGTGGACCTGCACACCATCAAGCCGCTGGACCTGCCCAAGCGCACCTTCGCCGCCAACCTGCGTGGCGAGACCAACTCCAACGGCAGCCTCAATCACGGCTCCGGTGTGGGCGACGCCGGCACCGGGCCAGCTTCTCGTATATCGACCAGTTCTTCGACCACACGCTGGGCCTGGCGGTCGGCGTGGCCCAGCTGGATTCACCGGTGCAGGAAAAGCAGTACCAGGCCTGGTGGTGGAGTGTGGACAACGGACCGCAGGGTATCGAATCCAAGGCGTGCGGCGTACACCCGGGTGCCGGACGGCGTGCTGTCGCAGGAGGCGGGCAGTTGCGCGCCAAATCCGAAAAGCAGCTGCGCAACGGCCTGATGACCGTGCTGGAGTGGGCGCCGGACGATCACTACCATTCCACCCTGGATCTGTACTACTCCACCTTCAACCAGAAGACGTTCCTCAACGGCGCGCAGTGGTCGAGTAGCCCGTACGAAGCCGGCGACGGCATCTCCTATTCCAATGTCGGCGTCGTGCCGGCGCTGCCCTATCCCATCGTGACCACGGGACACATCGACGGCCTGAAGTCGGTGCTGCAGAACGACTACACGCGCGAGCACGACAAGCTGTTCTCGGCCGGATGGAACAACCAGTACGACTTCGGCAACGGCTGGGCGCTCACCGCCGACCTTTCGTATTCCACGGCGAAAAAGGACCTGCACGACGCCTACCTGTTCGCCGGCCTGCCCGGCCAGCAAACCTCGTCGACGGACTTTGCCACGCCGGTCCACGAGCATTTCCCGGATTTCCGTCCCGGCGTGGATTTCGCCGACCCGTCCGCGATGTTCTTCACCGATCCGAACAACTACGGCTACAACGGTCGCGAGGAGTTCGACAAGCAGAAGGACACGATCAAGGCCTTCCGGCTGGAAGTCAGCCATCCCGTGGGCTGGATCTTCAGCGACGTCAACGTGGGCGTGAATTATTCCGACCGCACGAAGACCAAGCAGGCGGACGTCTATTTCGCCTGGCTCAACGGCAACGGCTCCACGCAGGCTGACTACCTGCCGGGCTTTGCCGCACCCATCGATCCGTCGGTGCTCAGTGGCATCACCGATCTCAGCTACGGCGGCTTCCCCGGCGTGGTCAACTACGACGTGGTGCGTGCGCTCAACAGCCAGTTCTACAAAACCCAGCGTAACGGCCAGGGCGACTACAGCCGCAACTACACGGTGGAAGAGAAGGTCCCCGTCGCCTACGTCAAGTTCAACATCGACACCAACGTGGGTGACGTGCCGCTGCGCGGCAACGTCGGCGTGCAGGCGGTGAAGACCGACCAGTCGTCCGATGCCTTGCAGACCAACGGCAACACCCTGGTCGGACGTATCTCCGACGGCACGAAGTACAGCAAGGTCCTGCCCAGCCTGAACCTGGCCGCGGAGGTGTCGGACAAGCAGTTCCTGCGCTTCGGCCTGGCCAAGACCATGGCCCGCGGCCGGATCGACGACGAGAAGGTGGCGACCTCTGCCGGCGTCGCGCAGGTGACCGAAGGTCCGGCCGCGGGCCAGGTGCTGTGGTCGGGCAGCGGCGGCAACCCGAAGCTGAAGCCGTATATCGCCGTGGGTGCGGACCTGTCGTGGGAAAAATACTTCTCGGCACGGCCAGCTACGTGGCCGTCGCGGTATTCAACAAGAACCTGCTGAACTACATCTACAACCAGACCACCCTGGACTACGATTTCTCGGGCTACACGAACGACACGCCCACCCTGGTACCGACCAGCACGCGGGGTTCGTTCACCCGGCCGGAGAACGGCAACCGGCGGCAAGATGCAGGGCCTGGAGCTGTCCGGCTCGCTGGAAGGCGGGCTGGTCTCGCGCGCGCTGGACGGTTTCGGGGTGCAGGCCAACTTCTCGCTGACCAACAGCAGCCTGCCGGTGAGCGCGGTGTCCAGCATTCCCGGCAGCCCCTCCACCCTGCCCGGCCTGTCGAGGAAGGTCGCCAACCTGGCGCTGTACTACGAAAAATACGGCTGGTCTGTACGCGTGGCCGAGCGCTACCGCTCGTCGTTCACCGGCGAGGCCGTGGCCCTGTTCGACCAATTGGGCTACACCCAGGTGCTGGCCGACAAGCAGACCGACTTCCAGCTCGGTTACGCCTTCGATCACGGCACCTGGAACGGGCTATCGATCCTGTTGCAGGTCAACAACCTGACCGATTCGCCGATGAAGACCCAACAGATCCTGGCCTGCCCAGCGGCGTGAAGGTGGCCCGGCCGCTGGAGTTCGATACGTACGGGCGCACGGTGATGTTCGGGATCAACTACAAGCTCTAGGCATCCGCGGCGTCGATGCGGTCGAGGCGTGCGGCGTAGCAACCGTACGCCGCGTAATGCGCATGGATGTAGCGGACGGCATCGTTGGCGAACAGCTGATGCGCCGCCTCCGTTACCTGCGTGCCCGGCACGAGCAGCGCCTGCGCGATGTGCCCGCGCGCGTCGAAGCCACGCAGCGAAAGCTGCCGCACACGCATCACCTCGGGCACCTCGTCCACGGCGTCGTAAGCCTGCATGGCGCCTTCGCGTACGAAGATCGCGTGGCTGGCGCGATACGGGCCCGCGATCGGCTGGTGCTCGTAGTTGAGCAACAGGAGCGACTCGCCCCTTCGTGCCGCACGCAGCTCGACGCGCTCGGGGTAACCGGTATCGTCAGCGGCGACAACGCGGAGCGCGCCTCGTGCGGCCAGTGAAGTGTCGTCGAGTCCGTAGTAAGGGACGAAGGGCTCGGGGTCGAGACCGCGGATGCGAAAGGCCATGGGTTCATTCCGGTGGTGGACACGACGCCATCGTCCACGGCGGCCCCGCCACGTGCCATCCGGATCTTGTGGTCCGGTCCGTGGTCATACCCCGCGCTAATGGAACCGTAATCACCGCTGCGGCGTCGTTGAAGGGATGTCGACACCCTCCACGGCGCTCATACGCACGGGTACGACGTGACGAGCCTCGAGGAGCCGCGCCTTCACATGGCTTAGTTGTCCTTTGGGCTATCCGATTTATTAACGAAAATCGAAATAATCGCGGAATGCGCTCAAGTTTGCCGATTTTGAGGCGATAAGACGGGTACTCATCCATTGTCGGGGAACATCATGGCCAATCACGCCAGCGATGCGCGGGAACTCAACGATCTGAAGGCGACGAGCCATGCGCTGCATCAGGTCCAGGCCATCATCGAGTTCGATCTGGACGGCACGGTGCTCACCGCCAACCGGAACTTCCTGGAACTGCTCGGTTACACCGCCGAGGGCGTGGTCGGCCGGCACCATCGCATGTTCTGCGACCCTGCCTTCGCTGCAAGCGAGGATTACGCAGCGTTCTGGCAACGCCTGGCCAACGGTAAACCCGAGGTCGGCGAGTTCAAGCGAATCGGCGCGGACGGCCGCGAGGTCTGGCTAAGCGCATCGTACAACCCGGTGTTCAACGCCGAGGGTGAGCTGTACAAGGTCGTCAAGTTCGCCAGCGATATCACCGCGTTGGTGAACAAGTCCGCCGAACTGGACGGCAAGATGACCGCGCTGGACAAGTCGCAGGCAGTCATCGAGTTCGATCTCCAGGGCCACGTGATCGCCGCGAACGCCAATTTCCTGGCGGTCGTCGGGTATACGCTGGACGAACTCATCGGCCAGCACCATCGCAAGCTGTGTGACGAAGCCCACGCCGGGAGCCCGGAGTATGCGGCGTTCTGGGAACGGTTACGCCGCGGCGAATTCGACTCCGGCCGTTACCGCCGTGTGGCCAAGGGCGGCCGCCGGGTCTGGCTGCATGCCAGCTACAACCCCATTTACGACGGCAACGGAACGTTGCAGAAGATCGTGAAGTTCGCCGCCGACGTGACCTTCCAGGGGGAGCTGGAGGAAGTGGTGAAGCGGCGCGCCGATGATTTCTCCTCGGCGTCGACGCAGATCGCCCAGCAGTCCAACGACATGGCCGCCGGCGCCCAGCTGCTGGGAGCGACGGTGGAGGAAATGAACGCCACCATCGAAGAGCTGACCGCGTCGATCAGTTCCATCGCCAGCAACGCGCAGAGCGCCGACCGGCTTGCCAAGGACACGCAGCAGGAAGCCGAGCGTGGCGCCAAGGCACTGGAAAAATCCATCGAGTCGATGGACCTGATCAACAAGTCGTCCGAGGATATCGGCGAGATCAGCAAGGTGATCGGCGAGATCGCCAGCCAGACCAACCTGCTCGCCTTCAACGCGGCCATCGAAGCCGCACGCGCCGGCGAACACGGCCTGGGCTTCTCCGTCGTCGCCGACGAGGTGCGCAAGCTGGCCGAGCGTTCCTCGCAGGCCGCGAAGGAAATCTCCAAGCTGATCGCCGAGTCCACCAAGCGGGTCGCGCAGGGTAGCCAGATATCGAAGGAGGCCTCGGCCGCGTTCGACAAGATCCTGTTCGGTGTGGTCAACACTACGCAGGCCATGTCGGAGATCTCATGCGGCGCCGAGGAACAGGCCGTGGCGGCGCGTGAAGTGGCCACCGCCGTGCAACACATCGCCGAGGAAACCGAGAAGACGGCCGCCACGTGCGACGACATCGCCCGGGCGTGCACTGGACTGAAGGAAGGCGCAGGCGAGCTGAGCGCCACCGTCAACACCTTTGCTACCTGATACGCCATGTTCGACATCGAAGCCATCGTCGGTCCCGCCACCCGCGAAGCCCTGTTTGCCCAGGTACGCCGGCACACGGGCATCGTCATGGCCGAACGCAAGTGGACGCTCCTGCACGGTCGCCTGCGTCGGCGGCTCCAGGAGCTGCAGTTGCCCGGCTACGACGCGTACCTGGCCGTGCTGGACGCTTCCACGCAGGAAGTGGCGCGCTTCATCGACCTGGTCACGACCAACGAAACCTCGTTCTTTCGCACGCCCCGCATCTGGCAGTACCTCACGGACGAGTTCTTTCCGGGCTGGTACGCGGCGAACGCCGGCGCCACGATGAATATCTGGTCGGCGGCGGCCTCGACCGGCGAGGAGGCGTACTCCCTCGCCATGCTGGCCGACACCTTCCAGAAAACGCATGCTGATTTCAGGTACCGCATCCTGGGTACCGATATCGCCCAGGGCGTGCTCGATATCGGTGTAGCCGGCACCTACACCGGGCGCAACGCGGAAGCGCTGCGAAAGAGCCGGCCCGGCATGGTCGACAGGTACTTCGAGCGCACGAGGACGCATACCGTATCGTGCGCTCGTTGCGCACCGGTATCACCTTCCGGCAACACAACCTCTATCGGCACCTGCCCGACCCTACCCGCTTCGACTTGGTATTGCTGCGCAACGTGTTGATCTACTTCGACGAGGCGGGGCAGCAGGACGTCGTGGAAAACGTCAGGCATGCGATGGCGCCCGACGCGGTCCTGGTGATCGGCGAATCGGAGTCGCTCCACCGGCTGACCACCGGCTTCACCTATCAGCAACCGCTCATCTATCGCAACACGAAGCCGGCGGCATGACCACCCTGGATGTGTACGTCGGCATGTGCGAAGTGCGATCCGGCAGTGGTGCAAAGGTGCTGCGCAGCACCCTGGGATCGTGCGTGGGGATCGGCATCCTGTGGCGTCAGCGTGGACTTTCCGCCTTGGCACACTGCCTGTTGCCTGAGTCCGCCAAGGCAGCAGGCGTGCCCTCGGCGAAATACGTGACCGATGCCATACCTTCGCTCCTGGACCTGATCGGCGCGGCACCGGAGCATTACCCGCAGCTGTCCGCCGTCGTTGCCGGCGGGGCGCTCATGATGAAGCAGGCACGGTCTGCCATGCACGGAAGCATCGGCGAGCTCAATACCCGGATGGCGCGGAAGCTGCTGGACGAGGCGGGCATCCGCATCGTGCACACGGACATCGGGGGCAACGCTGGCCGCCAGCTGAGCATCCACTGCGACACGCAAGATTACGCCGTACGTACTTTCGAACGCGTCTTATAGAGGATCCCCATGGACCATCCGTTGCCCGATGTCGTACCCGGCGTCCGTCACGACACCCAGCTGTTCGGGTCGTTCCACCTGGGCGAATTCGAACTGGCGCTGCCCATCGACACGTTGCAGGAAGTGGTGAGCTTCCCGCCGGTCGTTACCCGGGTGCCGATGGCCCCTGATTATGTCGCCGGCCTGTTCATGCTGCGGGGCATGATGATTCCCGTGCTGCACCTTGGCCGTTACCTCGGGCTTCCGGATAACGAAGCGCAGGACGAGAGCCGGGTGGCGGTCATCGAGTCGAACGGTTCGTTGCTCGGCATAGGCTTCGATCGTACCGGCGACATGCTGCGCATGCCGGGTGCGCAGATCGTGCCGTTCCAGCGCGACGACGACGCCGTCGGCCTCATCGAGGGCGCATTCCACCTGGAGGATCGCATCGTTCAGATGCTGTCGTCCGAAGCGCTCGTCCGTCTCCCCGGCATTCCCCGCACGACAGGGGGCCACCTCGCCCGGCAGGCCCGGCAGCAGCGCCTCGCCAACCGGGTCCGCAAGGCGATTTCGTTCCATGTGGACGGTCGCCACATGGCATTGCCGATGGAGGCCATCCACGAGATCGTCCGACTGCCGACGCTGGAGCACTCGGTGCTGTCCGATACCGTATGCCTCGGCTGGCTCGAACTACGTGGGCGACCCGTGCCGGTCATCGACATCGCCCGTTTCCTCGACCTGGAAAGCGATGGCGTCGCCCCCTGCCCGGCGTCGGACGGCGAAGACATGCGTCGCGTGGTCGTGCTGCGCAGCGACGATGTCTACCTCGGCCTGTTGGTCGACGACATCGACAGCATCGTGGGCTACACCGATCGGCAGTTGCTCCCCATGCCCACCATCCATGGACAGACCGGCCTGTTCGCCCACTGCATCAACCGCCGCGATGACGAGGCCGGCGACCTGATCGTGATCAGCACCGCCGCGCTGTTTGCCGATCCCTACATGGCCCATCTCGCCAAGGGCCATCACGACCTCTACCTGGTGGCCGACGAGCAGACGCGCCGTACCGAGACACGGCGCAAACGGGCAAGGGAAACGTGGCTGACGTTCAGGCTGGACCGGCTCATGGCCGTCCGGATCGGGGAAGTCGGCGAGGTGATCGAGTCCCACGAGGCGTTGGTCCGGCCACCGGCGCACCGCTCCATGTGAATGGGGTACTCAACGTCGGACGATCCCTGATCACGGTGATCGACCTGCGTCGCCACTATGGCATGGGACCGATGCCGGACCGGGAGCAACGAAAGATCCTGGTCGTGCACCATGCGGGACACACGTATGGCCTGGAGGTCGATTCGGTCGAGAGCATCATCGGCGTCGACCCGGCCGAAAAGATCACCGTCCCGTCCCTGGTGGCGACGCACATGGATGCCGAACTGAGGAAGGACATGCACCAGGTGGTCGAATCCTCCGAACACGGTACCGTGCTGCTGGTGGATACGCTGTCGCTGATGCGGCGGTTGACCGGTGGCGACGCATCGACTGCCGGCATCGAGGACATCCCGGACGAAGCCACGCCGTCCATGGCATGACGTGTCGTCGCGACAGGGGCGTCCCTTCAGAACCGGTAGCCGGCGCTCACGCCGTAAACCCAGGGGTCGATGTGCGCCGTACCGACACGCGCACCGCCGACCTTCACCCGGCTGTCGATGTCCAGTAGCGGGCATCCACGGTGAGCGTCCAGCGTGGGTCCAGTGCGATGTCGACCACCGCCGTGCCACGCGATGCCCCAGCTGCTGCCCAGGTCGACCTTGGCGCCCTGTAAGGCGTTGTGGCCGCTGGCGTCGAAGAAGCGCGTGTAGTTCACGCCGACGCCGACGAACGGCGATACCGGCTGCCCGACGAGGAGAAGCGATAGTTGACGCCCAGCACCGGCGGGAGTTGTTTCACGCTGACCGCGCGCTGGCCGGCGAGCCGGACATCGTGCTCGAACGGCAGCGCCGCCAGCAGTTCCACGCTCCACGCCGGCGTGAACAGGTATTCGACACTGAACGTGGGGCGCGTGCTGCTGCCGACGCTCGCCTTCATGCCGGCCAGGTGGCCGTTGTCGGAGGTGGGGTCCACACGGTGCGTACCGACGTGCACGATCCACGGGCTGTCGACCGATTGCGCGATGGCGCCGGCCACGGGTGCCAGGCAAAGCAGACCGGCAAGCGCGAGGGAAGTGGGATGACGCATGGGAAACTCCTTGGACCACGGGCTTCGGCCACCATCGGCCGTCCCGGGCAGGTTAGGCGCGACGTGGCGGACGGTTACTGACCCTGGTCAATTTTTGTTCCGGTCGCGAAGCCGGCCTGCCGGCGGCAAGACATGGCTGATCCAGGATGCGCAGCGTGCGTCCGCTGGCGATCAGCCAGCCGGCCTCTTCCATGCGCCCCAACGTGCGGCTGACCGTCTCGACCGCCAGACCGAGATAACTGGCGATATCGGCACGCGACATGGACAGGCGCAGGCAATCGGACTGGCGCGAAAGACGATGTTGTCGTTCCAGCAAGCCGTCGAGAAACAAGGCCACACGCTCCATGGCCGATGCCCGGCCCATGGCAACCCGATGCGCCTGGCCGGCGGCCACCTCGCTGCCCAGCACACGCAGCATGCGTCGATGCAGCGACGGGACCTCGACGAAAACGGCTTCCATCCGCGCGAACGGCACCTCGCACACCGTGCTGCGCTCCAGCGCCACAGCCTCCGTACGGTGCGTATCGTCGAGCAGGCCGTCCACACCAAGGATATCGCCCGGCATGCCGAACCGATGACCTGCTGCGCGCCATCGGCGTCGGCGATCGTGCTGCGCGTGGCGCCGGACCGCAGCACGTACAGCGCATGGAACCTCTGGCCCTGGCGGAACAGGGTCTCGCCGCGCGACACCGTGCGGCGGTCGCGGGTCAGTCGGTCCACGCGTGCCAGCGCCTCGCCGCGAATGCCCGCGGGCAGGCACACATCGTGCAGTCCGCAGGTGGCGCATCCGTGGCGCGACGCGAGCGGGAACGGATCGGGCATGTCGGCAGGTCCTTCCTCGGCCATGATGTGCCGGCACGGTAACAGCCCGCCTGCGCGCGGGCGCGATGTGCGCGCCGCCTGCGGCGATGCGTACCGCCATGGCGACCGGCGCTACATGCGCACCGGCACCTCGATCCCCAGCAGGTGGAGGCTACGTGCCAGCACGCGCTCGGTCAGGACGCACAAGGCCAGGCGCGAGGCGCGTGTGGCCACGTCCGGCTCGCCAGCACCGGGCAGTCCGCATAGAACCGGCTGAACCGCTGCGCCAGGGCATGGGCGAAGGCCGCCATCACACCGGGTTGGAAGGTCCGGCAGGCTTCCGCCACCGCATCGCCGAACGACAGGCAGGCAGGGCCAGGTCGCGCTCCACGGCCAGCACCGGCGTGGCGGGTCCACGGGCGGCATCGGGGGCGCGCGCAAGCAACGAGCGCATGCGCACGCATGCGTACTGCAGGTAGGGCCCCGTACGCCCCTCGAACGCGACCATCCGCTGCGTATCGAAGACGTAGCCCGAGAGACGATCCCCGGAGAGGTCGGCGAAACGCACGGCAGCGATACCCACCTGCCGTGCCAGCGTCGCGCGCTGCGCGTCGTCCCCCTGCGTGCCATAGCCTGCGGCATCCAGGCGCTCGCGCGCGCGCATCACCGCCGCGTCGAGCAGGTCGGCCAACCGCGCCACCACCGTCGCGCGTGCGGAATGGCTTGCCGTCCGGGCCGTTGACTGTGCCGAAGCCGACGTGCACCAGTTCCAGGTCGTCGCCGATACCCGCCTTGCGCGCGGTGCGGAACACCTGCTCGAATGCCATGCCTGCGCTGGTCGACGACATAGACCACGCGCGCGAGGTCGGGGCGCGATGCCCGTCCTCGAGCGTGGCGAGGTCGGTGGTGGCATACAGCGCGGCACCGTCGCGCTTGGCCAGCAGAAGCGGCGGCACCACGACGGTCTCGTCGGCGTGCGCCACGTCCACGACCACCGCACCCTCGCTGTGGCGTGCGATACCCGTATCGAGCAGCCGCTGCACCAGCGGCGCCACGGCATCGCGCACGTCGCTCTCACCGTCCAGGGCGTCGAAGTGGACGCCCAGCATGGCGAAGTCCTCGACCTGCGCCACGAGACTGAGCGTGCGTAATGACCGCCACAGGGCCAGCAGGCCCGGATCGCCGGCCTGCAGCGCGGCGGTGTCGGCCCGCGCTTCGGCCATGCGTGTCGGATCGCTGCGGCAGGCGGCCGCGGCTTCCGGGTAAAGGCGCTCCAGGGCATCCAGCGTGACCGGCGCCTGCGTCGGGAGCGCGGCCGTGGCACCGGCACGGAAGAAGGGCAACCCTGGATCGAGCCGCCGGATCGCGGCACTCAGCATGCCCATCTGCAAGCCCCAGTCGCCCAGGTGCGCGTCCGCATGGGTGCGCCAGCCCAGCGCCGCATGCATCCGGCGCAGGCTCTCGCCCAGCACCAGCGAGCGCAGGTGGCCGACATGGAGCGGCTTGGCCACGTTGGGGCCGCCGAAATCGAGGACCACCTCGCGCCCCCTTCCCTCGTCGGTCACGCCGAGCCGAGGATCCGCAGCCATGCGGCGAGACGCGCGGCGATGAAGCCGTCGGCAAGCCGCAGGTTGATGAAGCCGGCGCCGGTGACGCTCACCTGGTCGAACATGGCATATGCGCGCAGCCGTGCGGCCAGGGCTTCGGCCGTCTTCCTGGGTGAACGGCCCGTCGCCGCGGCGGCGGAGAACGCGCCGTTGCATTGGAAATCACCGCGATCGGGTTGGCTTGCCGGTACGGCCCTGGCCTGCGTGGCAGGCAGTTGCAGCGAAACGAAGGCAGCGGAAAGCAGGGCGTCGACGGACGCCGCGGGGGACAGGCACATCGGGGATCTCCAACAACGATGACGGACGGCGCAGGCGCGCCGCGGGCTCGGCAGCAATCAGCCGGCAGGTCGTCGTCGAAGGAGGATGCATGCGGTCATCGGTTTTATTTACAGGAGGGGGCGTGTCTTCGCA
The DNA here is from genome assembly GCA_016801395.1 of Leptodermis oblonga. Lineage (NCBI taxonomy): Eukaryota > Viridiplantae > Streptophyta > Magnoliopsida > Gentianales > Rubiaceae > Leptodermis > Leptodermis oblonga. Next base: position 89,552 of record VMRK01000517.1, read on the forward strand.
AGCACAGAACGATCTGCTCGGTAAGCTGCGGGCAGCCTGTTACGGAGATATTCCCATGACCCCAACCTCACGGACCGGCGCGCACCGCGTCGTCATCGTCGGCGGCGGCGCCGCCGGCATCGAACTGGCCACGCGGCTCGGCCGACAACGTGCGTTCGACGTTGCGCTCGTCGATCGCGATGCCAGCCACTTCTGGAAGCCGCGCCTGCACGAACTGGCCGCGGGGCTGCTCGGCGACGGCGAGGAAGCGGTGCCGTTCCTCGCCCACGGCCAGGCCCACGGTTATCGCTTCGAGCCCGGTGCGCTGCGCGCCCTGGATGCGGTAAGTCGCACGATCGACCTGGACGCAGTGCACCTGCCAAACACGGACGAGCTGATCCTGCCGCCGCGATCGCTGGGCTACGACACGCTGGTACTGGCCTTCGGCAGCCGGGTCAACGATTCGGCACGCCCGGCGTGCTCGATCACTGCGACATGCTGGACAGTCCGGCGCAGGCGATCGCGCTGCGCCGGAAGATCCTCGCACTCGCCCTGCGCAGCGCCGGCGACCCGGATAAACGTATCCGGGTGGGCATCGTCGGCGCAGGTGCCACCGGCGTGGAGCTGGCGGCGGAGCTGCACCACGCGTTCAACGACATGCATCGTTACGGTGGCCTGGACTCCGCCTCGAAACTGGATGTCACCCTGATGGACATGGCGGACCGGGTGCTGCCCGCCGTCGATCCGCATACGTCGGCGTCCGCACAACGCGTGCTGGAAGACATGCATGTCACGGTGCGGCTGGGCGTGGGCGTGAGTGCCGTGGAAGCCGATGGCTTCCACCTGTCCGACGGCAGCGCGGTGCCTTGCGATATCCGCGTCTGGGCCGCGGGTGTCACCGGGCAGGACATGGTCGAGCGCCTGGGCCACTTCGAGCTGTCGCGCGACAAGCGCATCGTCGTGGACGAACGGCTGGCGGCGAAAGGAGTCGAGGGCATCTACGCCCTGGGCGACTGCGCCTACGCCACGACGAGCGACCAGCGCAGCGTTCCGCCCACGGCACAGGCCGCCCACCAGCAGGCGAATTACCTCGCGAAAGCGCTGGCGACCATAGCGCGCGGCGGCGTACCCTCCCCGTTCGTCTACCACGCCAAGGGCACGCTGGTCTCACTGGGCGTCCGTCAGGCGACGGGTGAGCTACCTTCGGGCCGCAAGTCGGTCATCCGATGCGCGGGTGGCTAGCGAAAATGGCCTACGTGTCGCTGCAACAGATGCACCGGGCCACCCTGCACGGCTGGCCACGCGCCACCGCCCTGTGGCTGGCCGACTGGCTGCGGAATACCACGCTGCCGCCGGTGAAGCTGCATTGATGCATGGTGCGGTGGTCTCGTGATCGCGCACGTCGTGCGCTCCTACAAGACGCCGCAATCACGTCGCCGTTGGTGAAACGGCGTGCATGGATGGCGCGGTGCTCTTGCGATCGCGCACATCGTGCGCTCCTACAAAACGCCGACGCCGTTGTAGGAGCCCACGATGTGGGCGATCTGCTTACGGTGTATTTGGCGTCTTCACAGCGTGTTCGAGGGCTTCGAAGTCGGCCTGGGAGAGGTCCAGTGCGGCGCCCTTGACGTTTTCCTCGAGGTGACCGGGGTCACCGGTACCGGGGATCGGCAGCATGACGGGCGAACGCTTCAGCAACCACGCGATGGCGACCTGGCCGGTCGTGGTGCCGAGCTTCTGAGCGATCTTCGACAGCACCGAGCCCTCTTTCGCCAGTTCGCCCGCCGCCAGCGGATACCACGGGATGAAGCCGATGCCGTGTTTTTCCGCGTAGTCCAGCACGTCTTCGCTCTTACGGTTGCCGAGGTTGTACAGGTTCTGCACGGTGGCAACCTCGAAGAATTTCGCAGCGGCTTGGATCTCCTCCACGTTGACCTCGGACAGCCCCACGTGGCGATGAGTCCCTCCTTCTGCATGTCGGCAATCACGCCGAACTGCTCGTCGCGAGGCACCTTGGCGTCGATGCGGTGCAACTGCCACAGGTCGATGCGCTCCACGCCCAGGCGGCGCAGGCTCATCAGCACGCACTGGCGAAGGTATTCCGGGCGGCCCAACGGAGGCCACACGTCGGGGCCATGGCGCGTCAGGCCGCCCTTGGTTGCGATGACCAACCCCTTATACGGGGTAGTACCTCACGAATAAGGTTTCACTGACATACGGCCCATAGCTGTCGGCCGTGTCGATCAGGTTGACGCCCAGTTCCGGTAGCCGGGCCAGCGTGGCCTTCGCCTTGGCGGCATCGGCAGGCTCACCCCAGATGCCCTTGCCGGTGATGCGCATGGCCCCGAAACCGAGGCGATTGACCTCGAGGTCACCGCCGATCCTGAACGTGCCGCTTGCGCCTGCTTGAACGGTTGCCATCGTATGACTCCTTGGATGAGGACGAGGAACGCGAAAGCACACATTGGTACGCCAGGCGGCGTTTAAAGGGCGTGGTGGATATCTCTTTTTTTTCGCGCGACGCCAGCTGGCATTGGCGCGAAACAGGCCGACCCGCGAATTGCAGCCGTTGCGGCGATCACTTAGCATCGTCCTGCTATCGGGAGTCGACGACATGATCCAGCGTCACCGCTGAAGCGGAAAAGCCATCACGCCAACGGAGCGATCCGTCGGATGGACTTTGTTTTGGAGGACATCATGCATCGACTGAACAACAAGATCTGCGTCGTCACCGGCGCGGCACGCGGCATCGGCCGCGCCATCGCGGCACGTTTCCATGCCGAGGGGGCCATCGTCATCCTCACCGATATCGACGAGGTGACGGGAGCCGTAGCCGCGACCGAGATCGGCTGTCGCTTCGAACGCCTCGACGTGCGCGAGGAGGCCGACTGGTTGCGCCTGACCGGGCTCGTTCCCTTGGCCGACGTGGTGGTCAACAATGCTGGCGTCACCGGATTCGAAGCGGGCATGGTGCCCCACGACCCGAACACGCCAGCCTTGCCGACTGGCGGGAGGTTCACCGGGTGAACCTCGACGGCACCTTCCTCGGTTGCCGCTACGCCATCGGCGCCATGAAACGCGCCGGAACGGGATCGATCATCAACATATCCTCGCGCTCGGGTCTGGTCGGCATCGCCGCGCGGCAGCGTATGCCTCGTCGAAAGCGGCCATCCGCAACCACAGCAAATCGGTGGCGCTTTATTGCGCCCAGCAAGGTTGGCGTATTCGCTGCAACTCGGTGCACCCCGCCGCTATCCTTACGCCGATCTGGGAGCCGATGTTGGGCAACGGTCCTGATCGGGATGACAGGATGAAGGCACTGGTCGCAGATACGCCGCTGAAACGATTCGGCATGCCCGACGAAGTCGCGGCTATCGTCGCGATGCTCGCCTCGGACGAAGCGACCTATGTCACCGGGACGGAAGTGAACATCGATGGCGGGCTCCTGGCCGGTTCGGCCGCGTCACCGGCTAGCCCGGCGCGGTCCCTGGGCACGCCGTCACATCTGGCGCAGCTGCCGCACCATCGCCTCGATCACCGGCTGCGCCTCGTCGGCGTCGCCGCCGGCGTCGAGTATGTCCTCCAGCTCGCCGGCCAGCGCCACCATGGTATCGACGCCGCACACCAGCGCGGCGCCGCGTACGCGATGGACATGGTGCCGCGCACGCGACCGCTCGCCATCGGCCAGGGCGTCACGAATGACGTCGAGGTCATGGCGGGTTTCGTCGCGAAACGTCGCATGCAGTGCCTCGACGGCGGCCGGGGCGGCGTCGCCATGGTCCACCGGTGCCCGTAAGGGAGTCGCCAGCGCCGCTTTCAGGGCATCCAGCGACAGCGGCTTGCCGAGCACGGTATCGATGCCGCTTTGCGCGCATCGGCGCACGTGTTCCACGCCCTGGTTGGCCGAGATGGCGACGAAACGCGTCGGCGCCACGCCCGCCTCGACCTCGCGGGCGCGCAACTCGGCGGCGATGTCGTAACCCTGCATGTCGGGCAGTTCGCAGTCGAGCAGCACGCCGATGAAACGGCCCGGGACGAACGTGTCGATGGCGGCCTGCCCGTGGTCCACGGCCTCCGTGGCGTAGCCGAGGAATTTCAGCTGCGCCGCGATGATCTGCCGGTTGGCCGGATGGTCCTCTACCAGCAGTACCACCCCGCCAGCCCGTTCGGGTGGCCGCTCGTCATCCGTGGCGGCCGCGGGTACGGGCATCGTGGTGGGCACGAGGCTGGTCGGCAATTCGACACGCACGGACGTACCCACGCCGGCTTCGCTATTGAAGTCCAGGCGACCGCCGAGGTGGGTGGCGATATCGCGGCATATGGCCAGGCCGAGCCCGGTGCCGCCCAGGCGCACGTCCATGCGTCCACGTGCCTGGGCGAACGGCACGAACAGCTGCCGCTGGCGACTCGACGACACGCCTATGCCGGTGTCGAATACCTCGATGACCAGACGGCGGACACCATCGGGATCGTCGCCGGCTCCCTGCCACAGCGCAATGCCGACATGCCCGCGCTCGGTGAATTTCACCGCGTTGGCGAACAGGTTTTCCAGCAGCTGCCGCACGCGCACCTCGTCGACCAGCAGCCAGGGCAGCGGCCCCATCGGCATGTCCAGCCGCACCTCCAGGCCCTTGGCCTCGATGGCCAGCCGCTGCGAGGCGATGGCCTCGCGCGCCACCGCCTGCACGTCGCAGGGCACCGGATCGGGGGTGAATCCCTCGACCTCGGAGCGGGTGTAATCGAGCGCACTCTTGAGCAGGTTCTGCAGGTTGCGGCTGCTGACCTGCGCAATGGCCAGCAAGTCGCGCTGGGGCCCGTCCTGCGGCTGACGCGCCATCAGGTCGATGGACGACGTGACCGCATTGACTGCATTGCGCACCTCGTGGCTCATCACCGCCAGCAGCATCGTCTTCTGCTGCTCGCCACGCCGCGATGCCAGCTGGGCACGGCGCAGCTGCCACAACGCGAACACCAGCGCCACGACGAGGGCGGCACCCAGGCCGATTTCGACGCGATAGGTGGTGAGCACCTGCGACCACGTCGGCGCGCGCAGGTAGGCGGTTTCCAGCCAGCGCTCGATCACGGCCTCGTTGTCGGCCGTGGAAAGCCCGCGCATGCTCTGTTCGAGGATCGTCAACAGCACGGGCTCGTCACGCTGTACCGCCACGCGCACGGACAACCGCCATCTCCGGCACCGTGCCGGCCACGCGCAGGCTCTGTGCGTAGTCGCGCCGGACGATGGGGTAATAGGCCACGTCGATACCGATGGCCGCGTCTGCGATGCCGCTCTCCACCGCCGCCAGGATCTGGTGGATGTCCGCCAGCGGCAGCCGCGTGATCGACGGATGCTCCCGTTGCAGCCACGCCTCGTACTGGCCACCCCCCTTGAAGGCCACCGTGCGTCCCTGCAGGTGCCACAGATCCATCGTGGCCGGCCCCACCGTCCGCGTCACGATCAGCGTGCGACCGACGTAGAACGGCGAGGAAAGCAGCGCGGACGTACCCAGGTCGGCGGCGAGCAGGCGATCGGAGGTGGACGGCAGGACGTCTACCCGGTGCGCCTTGAAGGCGGCGACGGACTCCGCCCACGACGCGGTACGCACCGTTTCGAAGCGCATGCCCGCCTGACGTGCCGACAGGGCGAGGTATCCGTTGACCAGCGGATTCGCCTTTCCGTCACCGACATCGGCGCGCAGCTGGGGATCGAGCGCGATGCGCAGCACGGGATGCGCACCGACCCAGCGACGCTGCGTCTCGGCGTCGGGCACGTCCTGTGCGATCGCCAGCACCGTAAACAGGCAGCCGGCGAGGATCCATGCGATCCGCCACTTCATGGGGGATCGGTGCCCAGAGCGCGGATGTAGTCTTCCATCTTGTACAGCGCGTTGTCGGATTTGATGTCGAGCTTGCGGAACGCCGCGGATTTCTGCGCGCTGATGGTCTTCATGCTGCGCCCGAATTTCTCGGCGATCTGCGACACCTTCATGCCGTCCAGCAGGCAACGCACCACTTCCCACTCACGCGGCGACAGCTTGACCAGGCTGGCCTCGGCCGTGCCGCCTGCCCGTCGCGGTGGCAGGTACACGCGATTGGTCATCACCGCGTCGATGGCCTGCACCAGCACGCCCGGATCCTGGCTCTTGGCGACGAAGCCGTCTGCGCCGGCCTGCAACAGGCTGTGCACCACCAACCCCTCGTCATGTGCCGAGACCACGAGGATTTTCATTCGTGGATAGGCCGCGCGCAGCAGACGGATCAGCGCCACCCCGTCGATATCGTCGAAGGCGAGCGAGTAGTCGATCAGCACGACGTCGACCGGCTGCTCCGCGAGCAGGGCACGGAAAGGCCGGCTGCTTGAAAAGCTGCCGAGGATGACGATGGAGGGGGACGTCTCCAGTTGCGCGGCCAGCCCTTTGAGGACGAGCGCATGGTCGTCCAGCAAGGCCACGCGCACTGAGCCCAGATAGCTTCGCGCGGACATGAGTGGACCAGATGGGTGCTGTAGTCATATGCCCACCGGCTATCGGTGGGACCAGGGGCAAGATATCGCGGTGACCGCGCCTTGTAAACGCTTGCTTCACACCATGATCGGTAACGCGCTAGCGATTCGTTCAGCCTGACGCCATCGGCCATTCGTCCACCCACGTAAGCCATACAGGCAAGCCGAAGGCGCGTTGCTAACCTTTCGTCGCCCCCGCTCCGGGGTTTTTTCGGGCCACGCCTTGGGGATGGACGCTTACATGGACACCGCAAGCCGAACGCGGGCCGATGCCACCGCAGGCGCCTCGTCGCGCGATACACGATCCGTCGCCGATGCCACGGCACTGCCTGACGACCGTCTGGAAAACACCCGTATCGGCGTCATCGGCCTCGGCTATGTCGGCCTGCCACTCGCCGTGGAATTCGGCAAACGGTACGCAACCCTTGGATTCGACATCCAATCCCGGCGTATCGACGAGCTTCGCACGGGACGTGACAACACGCGTGAAGTGGACGCCGACGAGCTAGCCGCCGCGACACGGCTGCGATTTTCCGATGCACCCGGCGATCTGGCCGACTGCACCATCTTCATCGTGACGGTGCCCACGCCGATCGACGACGCGCGCCGGCCTGACCTGCAACCGCTGCGCATGGCCAGCGAGTGCCTGGGCAAGGTACTCAAGCGCGGCGATATCGTGGTCTATGAATCCACCGTCTATCCCGGCTGCACCGAAGAAGTCTGCGTTCCCATCCTCGCGACGGTATCGGGTCTCGTCTTCAACGAGGACTTCTTCGTCGGCTACAGCCCGGAGCGCATCAATCCCGGCGACAAGACCCACCGGGTGACCGATATTCTCAAGGTTACGTCGGGCTCGACCCCGGGCACCGCCGATACGGTGGATGCGTTGTACCGGTCGGTGATCGCTGCCGGCACGCACCGGGCCCCTTCGTTGAAGGTGGCCGAGGCGGCGAAAGTCATCGAGAACACGCAGCGCGACCTCAACATCGCCCTGGTCAACGATCTCGCATCCTCTTCAACCGGCTGGGCATCGACACCCTGGACGTGCTCGAGGCGGCCGGAACGAAGTGGAACTTCCTGCCCTTCCGACCCGGGCTGGTGGGCGGCCACTGCATCAGCGTCGATCCCTACTACCTCACGCACAAGGCGCAACAGGTCGGCCATCACCCTGACGTAATCCTCGCCGGGCGCCGTACCAACGACGGCATGGGCCCGTACATCGCCGGCGAGGTGATCCGCCTGATGGTGCGCAAGGGCATCAACCCCGTGCACGCGCGCGTGCTGATCCTCGGCCTGGCGTTCAAGGAGAACTGCCCGGACCTGCGCAACACGCGCGTGGTCGATATCGTCGCCGGACTGGCGGGTTACGGCGTGGGCGTGGACGTGCACGATCCCTGGGTGCGTACCGACGAGGCGCGCCACGAGTACGACATCGTGCCGGTGGAGAACCCCGCGCACGACAGCTACGACGCCGTGGTGGTGGCGGTGGCCCACCGCGAATTCATCGCCTGGGGCGTTGAAGGCATTCGCGCCTTCGGCAAGGCCGACTGCGTGGTCTACGACGTGAAGTACGTGTTGCCGCGCGACGCGGTGGACGGTCGCCTGTGAAGGTGCTGGTGACCGGCACGGCGGGCTTCATCGGCTCGCACGTGGCCATGCGCCTGCTGGCCAGGGGCGACGAGGTGATCGGCCTGGACAACCTTTGCGATTACTACGACGTGACGCTGAAGAAGGCACGACTGGCCCGCTTCGGCGACCATCCGCGCTATACGCACGTGCACGCGGACCTGTCCGAGCGGCCGGCGATGGAGGCGGTGTTTGCCACGCACCGGCCGCAACGCGTGGTGCACCTCGCCGCACAAGCCGGTGTTCGTCACGCGGCCACGCACCCGCATGTCTACGTGTCCAGCAACGTCACCGGTTTTCTGCACGTGCTGGAAGGCTGCCGCCACCACGGCGTGGATCACCTGGTCTTCGCCTCCACCAGCTCCGTCTACGGTGCGGACACCCGCATGCCGTTCTCGGAGCGGCAGCCCACGGAGCACCCGCTGACGCTGTACGCCGCGTCGAAGAAGGCCAACGAACAGATGGCGCACAGTTATGCGCACCTCTACGACCTGCCTTGCACCGGCCTGCGCTTCTTCACCGTGTACGGCCCCTGGGGCCGCCCGGACATGGCTCTGTTCCTGTTCACGCGGGCGATCCTGGCCGGTGAGCCGATCCGGGTGTTCAACCACGGGCGGCATACGCGCAGCTTCACTTACGTCGACGACATCGTGGAAGGCGTGCTGCGCACGCTGGACCGCCCACCCGAGCGCGATCCGCATTGGTCCGGCCACGACCCCGAAACGGGCAGCAGCGGCGTGGCGCCGTATCGGATCTACAACATCGGCAACGAGACCCCGTGGCGCTGCTGCAATACATCCGCGTGCTCGAGGAATGCCTCGACCGCAAGGCGCACATGGACATGCTCCCCCTGCAGGCCGGCGACGTGCCGGACACCGAGGCGGACATCTCGGCCCTGGTCCACGCCACCGGCTATGCCCCTGGGGTGGACGTACACACCGGTGTGCGGCAATTCGTCGACTGGTACCGCGGCTACTACCGCGCCTGACGCAGGCCGCCACCCCAACCCCGCGACGCCTTACCCTGGAGATGCGCCGTGATCCTCGATTACCTCGACCCGTCGGCACCCACCGACCTGCAGGCGGACCTGTGCATCATCGGTGCCGGCGCCGCGGGCATCGCCATCGCACGGTCGTTCATCGGCTCATCGGTCACTATCTGCCTCGTCGAGGGCGGCGGCACGCGTGGCGAGGAACGCAGCCAGGCCCTCTACGAGGGCAGTGCCTGCGGCGATGTGCCCTTCGACACGGCCGGCTCGCGCATGCGTGTGTTCGGCGGCAGCTGCACGCTGTGGGGAGGCGGCTGCCTTCCGCTGGGCGACAGCGACATGACGCCGCGCGACTGGGTGCCCGACAGCGGTTGGCCGTTGCGCCGGGAGGCGCTTGAACAGTGGTACGACAAGGCCCGCGAGTTCTGCCGGATCGACCCTGCCCACGGTTTCACCGACGGCACGTTCGACGGACCGCCGCCGCGCAAGCCGCTGGACCTCGATCCCGAGGTGATGACGAACTACGTGTTCGCACGCAGCCCGGTGTTGTTCGGCGACGCCTACCGCGACATCCTGGCGCATGCCGCCAACGTCACCGTGCTGCTGCATGCCAACCTGCTCGAACTGCGCTCCAACGACACCGCAAGCCATGTCACCGAAGCCCGCATCGGCTCGCTCGACGGACGTCGCGGCCGTGTCCGCGCGCGGCACTACGTGCTTGCCGCAGGCGGCATCGAAAACGCGCGCCTCCTGCTGCTCTCCGACGGTATAGCCGCCGGTGGGCTGGGCAACACGCACGACCTGGTGGGTCGTTACTTCATGGACCATCCCAGCGGCGCGCTGGGGATGGTCCGATCGGAGCATGCCGACCGCCTGTCGCGTCCGTACGAGCGCAGCATCGGCAAGGAGCGCGCCGCGCTGTCGGCTGAAATCGGCCTGTCGACCGCCGCCCAGTGCCGCCATCGCACGCTCAACGGACGTGTCCACCCGTTCGCGATCGAGGGCGAGGTGCCCCGCGGCATCAAGGCCCTGCGCAACCTGCGTGCCTCGCTGAGGAAGCCCGCGCGCGACGAGGGTACCCTTCTGGAAGCACGGCTCGACGCCGCATTGCAGAACGGACCGGGACACGCCGCGCTGGCCTCCCCACCCCACGCGGCGCTCGAAGCGTTGCGACTGGGCCTGCACTTTGGCGACGTGGTGAGGGCGCTCGTCCAGAAGGCCGGCGATCGTCCAGTCGTACGCAGCGAGAGCGTCGCCCTGGTCGGCTTCTTCGAACAGGCGCCGAATCGCGACAGCCGGATCACCCTGGACAGCAGTCGCGACGCGTTGGGCCTGCGGCGCGTCCGGGTGGACTGGCGCCTGACCGACCTGGATCGACACACCTACCGTACCCTGACACGATTGACCGGCGATCGCCTGGCCGCGGCCTGTCAGGGCCGCTTCGAACCGGCGTCGTGGGCCGTCGATACCGACCTGCCGGTCGAGGTACATGGTACGGCACACCACATGGGCACGACACGCATGGCGAATGATCCGGCACACGGCGTCGTCGACCCGGCCTGCAAGGTGTTCGGCGTCGGCAACCTGCATGTCGCCGGCAGCTCGGTATTCCCCACGGGCGGCTGGGCGTTTCCCACCTTCACGCTCATCGCGCTCAGCCTGCGCCTGGCCGACCGGCTGCGCATCCTGTTGCAGGCCTGCGAATCCGGCGGCCTGGGCTGACGCGGACGGCCATACGGCCTAGCCGCACGATGACCGGAAGTACCATCGACACCCGGTCGCCGCATGCCTAGCCTTCGCTATCGGCACGTCGCTGTACGACATGCGAGGGGACTACCATGATGCGTTTGCTCCGCCAGCCGATCGTGCGCTGGCTGACCTTGATGGCGTGTTGCGAACTGCTCCTTCTCGCCGCGTCGCTCAACGTCGCCACCTACATCCGCTTCGCACCTTCGCCCGAGGACCTGGCTTCCTCGACGCAGACGCTGACTATGCGCGCCGCGATGTTCGCGCTGGTCATCTTCCTGGGCATGGCCGCCCTCGGCGAGTACCGCTCCACGTTACGCATGAGCTGGCGCGGCCAGATGGCTCGCCATGTCATCGCCTTCGTGTTCGGCGGCCTGGTGCTCGTGGTCGGCTACTACATCATTCCCCAGGCCTACGTGGGACGCGGCGTGCTGGGCATGGCGCTGGTCATCGGCATGGTCGCCACTGCGGCCTTCCGCGCGTTGTTCATGCGGCTGGTGGAACTGGAGGCACTGAAGCGACGGGTGATCGTGCTCGGCGCCGGACAACGCGCCGCACAGATCCACACCCGCATGCGCCGCCGGTCGGACCGTCGCGGCTTCTCGCTGCTCGGCTACGTGCGCGGCGCGAACGAGACGGTGCTGGTACCGGCCGACCTGCTTCTGGACTCCAGCGAAACGCTGGTGGCCTGTGCACGCCGCCTCGCCCTGGATGAAATCGTCGTGGGCGTGGACGACCGACGCGGCGGCCTGCCGATGGACGACCTGCTTGCCTGTCGCCAGCTGGGCGTGAAGATCACCGACCTCACCACGTTCGTCGAACGCGAGGCGGGCCGCGTGCAACTGACCATGCTGGATCCTTCGTGGCTGGTGTTTTCCGGCGGCTTCAATGCCTCGCCCCTCGCGCTGTTCGTCAAGCGGGCCTTCGACATCGGCGCGTCGCTGATCATCGCGGCGTTGTTCTGGCCCATCATGCTCGGCGTGGCCCTGGCCATCCGCCTGGAGTCGGGACGCGGGCAACCGGTGCTCTACCGGCAGGAACGCGTGGGCGAGAACGGCCGCCCGTTCTGGCTGTACAAGTTCCGCAGCATGCGCACGGACGCCGAGATCGACGGCGTGGCGCGTTGGGCGCTGAGCAACGACGACCGGATAACGCGGGTCGGCCGTATCTGCCGTAAGCTTCGCTTCGACGAACTGCCGCAGCTGTGGAACGTGATGCGCGGCGACATGAGCATCGTCGGCCCGCGGCCGGAGCGACCGCAATTCGTCTCGGACCTGGAAACCAAGATCCGCTATTACAGCCTGCGCCATAGCATCAAACCCGGCCTGGCCGGATGGGCCCAGCTGAGCTACCCCTATGGTGCCTCGGAAGAAGATGCCGCCGAGAAACTGAAATACGACCTGTTCTACGTGAAGAACCACAACCTCTTCCTGGACATGGTGATCCTGATCGAGACCGTGGAAGTGGTACTGTTCGGCCGTGGCGCGCGTTGAGCGCTTCCCGGGAGCGTCACCGGTGGGGACGAGGCGACGACGCATGCAGGCCGTGCAGCGGCGAGCTGTACCAGTCGCTCAGCCGATGACGATCGAAGATCACCCACGACGGCCCGTACTCCCAGCGGTCGTCGATGCGCCGCTCCGGCTCGCCCTCGATGGCCAGCACTTGGTCCTCGTCCATGCCCAGCGCCAGGCCGGGTACGCGCTCAGGCAGGGGTGCCTCCCGACGTGGTGCCGCGAGATAGGGCCCATTCGTTTCGCTGTCGCGGTCGGACACATCCGTGGCAGGCATGAGCGACCATGTCATCACCGCCACACCGACCATACCGATCGACAGCCACCAACGCGCGCCCAGCGTGCGTGTCGGCAAGGACTCCGCAGCGACTGTCACCGTAGCTTCGGGGACGCCGTCGGCAACGATGGTGAGCGGTTCGGGGACGGCGACCGCGCCACGTTCCGGCAGCGGCGCGCCGGCAGGCGCCCGTGGCGCCGGTGGAACGCCATGGCAGCGGCGTACTGGCGGGTGAGCCGCTGCATGCGTCGTGTGGCGAGGGCATCCGCATGACCGCCGCGCGGGCGGTCCGGATGCCACTGGGCCACATGTCGCCGGTAGGCCTGTTTGAATTCGGCCAGCGTGCAGTCCGGCTGCAACCGCAGCCGCGCGTACAGGTCGACGAAGTCGGTTTCATCCGCCACGTGCCATTCCCCTTGAGGCGTCGCGCGCGACGGATGTCAGGCAGGCGGTACGCACAGGCAGCGTGGCTCAGCCACGCCCACGTGACAAGTATGACTTTTGGGAGCATCGCGATGACACCGACCTGTCGTTCCGCCTTCCGGTTGCCGCGTTGCTGCTGGCATGGAGCGGTCTCCTGCACGCCGACGATCGTCCAGCGCCATCCCTTGGCGCGCACGTGTTTCTCGCCCAGGGCGAAGGCCTGGGGTCACGCCCGCGACCACACCTCCGGTGGATACGCAGCCCGATGGCAGCCTCTTCTTTGTGTTCAACGCGGGATACGCGAGCAACGACGGTCCGCCGCACGACACCTACGGCAATCGATGGCTACCGCTGGGGCAGCCGCAGACGTACGCGAATTACGGCGATCGCTTCACCGTCCGTGCCTACGTCGCGGCAAACGGCAAGGGTGGTCCGGCACATAGCGTCTCGATCGAAAAGTACGGCAAGGCAAGCGGCGAACTGTCCCTGCCCTTCATCGAGGTGCGCCACGCGTCGCGTGTAGCAGCCGTCGCGCGTACCTACGCGGACGACGCCTTGCAGGTCGCCAGTGGCACGGTCACCGTCGACGGTCCGGCCACGCTGCTGGCGTTCTGGTGGGGCGACGGCGGCGTCAAGCACATGACCGCTACACCGGGCGACGGCTTCACGCTGATCGACGCGTTCGTGCAGTTGCCCGACGAAAGCGGTGTGCAGGGTGCCGTTGCGTGGCGACAGGTCACCGCAGCCGGCACCTACCGCGTCCACTGGACGGTGGCGCCCGTGCAGGGAGCGGCCTTGTGGCTGATCGCGGTGCAGTAGACCACGGCACTGTCCGGAATCGAACAGTCAAAAACGGCAGCGTGGAAGCAACGCGTTACGTAGCCGACATCCTTCAGCGTGGTGTCCGCCGTATCGGCACATCGCGTGACGAGGTGTCCGTAAGTGGACATTGGCACCTACAACCAAGGGGCTATTTTTTTATACGGAACAGTCGGATAGCCTGAACCCTCGATACCACCGAACCGCTGCGGAACGTACGTGACAAGGACCGTGCAAGGAGCACGTCGGCGCTGGCGACACGGATGTCAAAAGCCGGAGGCACAGCGCTCGATGTCACGAAGGACGTGGCGGGAACCACTCGTTTCGCTCTGCGGTCCGGGGGTATCGAACAGGTGAGGCCGTTGCCTCCACGGGATGTCGTTGCCACGACGTCCCGTTTTTTTTGTTCGTCACTCAGAAGGTCACACGGATACCGATGTTACCGGCCCAGCCACGCATGCCATAGCCGCCGACGAAGTGCCGGTAGTTGCCTTCGCCGTAGAGCTGCACATGGTCGTCCAGCTGGCTCACCATGCCAGCGGCCAGCTTATAGGCATTGCCGACCTTGCCCGAGCCAAACCGACCGCGCACGTTCGCTGCCTCGCTGCTGACCGTTGCCATGGGATCGCCCTGGCTGCTGTGCGAAACATCCACGCTGGCATACGGCATGAACCTCGGCTGCGCGGTGCGACTGATACGGCCACCCAGCACCGCGGTGGTCTGTTTTGCCGTACCGAGGGCGATGGTGCTACGCGTCACCGTGGCCTGGACCGGTGTGTTCAGCCCCGGCACGCCGTTGGTCGCGGACAACACGAGCGCGTTCGAATGTGCGCCCTGCCTCGTATTGGCGATGGTCGAATCACGGATGACCAGCAGCGCACCGTTCGTGCCCCGTACCTGGGGTAAGGCGGTCGACGCACGCAGGATCACGTGGCGCCTCTTTCGTTTGCGCCATCGGCCGTTTGCACAGCCCGGCTAGGGCGCCCGTTGTATAGGCGCACCGGTGCGCGAGGTCTATAAATAATCCCGGAAAGCGCAGCCAGGGAATTGCATGAAAACCGCCTCGACCGTCCGGCCTATGCCATCCCGCCATGGGCGGCAGGGAACCCTGCCATGACGCCGGATACCGTGCATGGGCGGTTTTCCGCCATCGCCGCAACATACCCGACGCGGATCGCCCTGGCATCCGACGCCCTGTCCCTCACCTATGCCGAACTGGACACGCGCAGCGATGACGTCGCCAGAGGGTTGGTAAGGACCGGCGTGGCGCCAGGCGACTACGTGGCGCTAGTGATGGAGCGCTCCGTGGGCGCCGTGGTCGCGTTGCTGGGGGTGCTCAAGCGGGGGCGGCCTACCTGCCGCTGGATACGCGGTGGCCGGCGGCGCGGATCGCGTTCGCGTTGCGGGATGCGGCTGTGACGGCGGTCGTGGTGGATGAGGATGGTGACGCGCATGAGTCCGCATCCGTGCCGGTGATGACGCTGGGTGCGGTGCTCTGTGCGGCAGGGCGCAAGTCGGCCGAGGTGCGTGACCGGCAGCGCCCTTTCATCAGCGGCGTCGAGGGGACGGGCGCGGATCTGGCTTACGCGATGTACACGTCCGGATCGACGGGCACACCCAAGGCGTGGAGATCCGGCACGTGTCGATCCTGCGGCTGGTCGTACGCTCCGACTTCATCGACGTCGACGCACCGAACGTGCTGCACGCGGCACCGCTGGGCTTCGACGCCTCCACGTTCGAGATCTTCGCGCCCCTGCTCAACGGCGGCACCTGCATCGTCCACGACGAGCGCGTGCCCACCGGCGGCGGCATCCGGCGGACCGTAGCCACGCACGGCGCCGAGATCGCCTGGCTGACCGCCGCCCTGTTCAACCGCGATCGTGGACGACGACGCACGCCACCTCCAGGCTTGCGTTGCATCCTGACCGGCGGTGAGGCGCTGTCGGTACCGCACGTGCGCAAGGCGCAGGCCGCATTACCGAACACCACGCTGATCAACGGCTACGGTCCGACCGAAACGACCACCTTCGCCACCACGTATCGCATTCCGGGCGACCTGCCCCACGATACACGCGCTATCCCGATCGGCCTGCCGATCGCCGAGACCTCGGTGCACATCCTCGACACCGAAGGCACACCGGTGGCAAACGGCGCCACCGGCGAGCTCTACATCGGCGGCACTGGCGTGGCCCGCGGCTACCTGGGCCGCCCGGATCTCACCGCGCAGCGTTTCATCGCATCCGAACACGGCACGCTGTACCGCACGGGCGACCTGGTCAAGCGCCAGGCGGACGGCAACCTCGCCTTCGTCGGTCGGCTCGACGCCAGGTGAAGATCCGCGGTTCCGCATCGAGACCGGCGAAATCGACATGGCGCTGCGTGCCCTGCCCGGCGTCGAGAATGCCGTGGTGGTGGCACGCGACGACCGGACCGGTGAACGACGGCTGGTGGCCTATTACGTGGCACGCGACCGGTCGGTCACCGCCCACACGCTGCGTGACGCGCTTGCCACGCGCCTGCCCGGCTACATGGTGCCTGTGAGCTGGATGCACCTGGATGCGCTGCCGTTGAACGACAACGGCAAGCTGGACCGCCGTGCCTTGCCGGCGCCGGACACATCGCGCCCGGAGCTGGCCGCGGCCTATGTGGCCCCACGCGGCGAGGTGGAATGGCGGCTGTGCGCCCTCTTCGCCGAGGTGCTGGGCCTGGACCGCGTCGGCCGCGACGACAACTTCTTCGATCTCGGCGGCAGCTCGCTGCTCGCGACACGCGCTATCGCACGTGTGAATGAAGACATCTCACCGGTCCCGACACTGGTCGGTTTCTTCGCCCTGCCCACGGCTGCCGCGGTGGCCGCGACCATCGGCGGCCGCACTGCGGCCCCTTCCCGGGATGCCCGCCTTTCCCAGGCGCGCCCGCGACGGGGGAGGCGGTGGCCATCGTCGCCATGGCGGGCCGGTTCCCGGGCGCCGCGGACGTCGAGGCGTTCTGGGACAACCTCTGCGCCGGTCGCGAGTCGATCCGTTTCTTCGGCCGGGATGAACTGGACCCGGCGATCGGCCCGGCCGAGCGCAACGATCCCGACTACGTGGCGGCGCGCGGCGTGATCGACGGCTGCGACCTGTTTGATGCCGGCTTCTTCGGCATGTCGCCGCGCGAGGCCGAGTTGACCGATCCCCAGCAGCGGCTGTTCCTGGAACTGTGCTGGGAGTGCATGGAACGCGGCGGCTACGTGCCCGACGGCCAGCGCGCGCCGGTAGGCATCTTTGCCGGCATGCACAACGCCACCTATTTCCAGAAGCAGCTCGCCCGCCAGCCGGAGGGGTGGCTCGTTTCGGCGCCTTCCAGGTCATGCTCGGCAACGAGAAGGATTACCTGGCCTTGCGCGTCGCCCATAAGCTCGACCTCACCGGGCCGGCGATCGGCGTGAACACCGCCTGCTCCACGTCGCTGGTGGCGATCGTGCAGGCGCTGGACGCCTTGCGCGCTGGCCGCTGCGACATGGCCCTGGCGGGCGGCGCATCCATCACCTGCCCGCCGCACAGCGGCTACCTCGCCCAGGAAGGCTCGATGCTGTCGCCGGACGGCCACACCCGCCCGTTCGATGCGGATGCCCGCGGCACGGTGTTCAGCGACGGCGCGGCCGTGGTACTGCTCAAGCGCCTGTCCGACGCGCTGCGCGACGGCGACCCGATCTACGCCACGTTGCGCGGCGGCGCGGTCAACAACGACGGCGCGGCCAAGGCCAGCTTCACCGCGCCCAATGCCGCGGGACAGGCGTCGGTCATCGCTTTGGCCTTGCGCGACGCCGGGGTAGCGGCACGCGATGTGTCCTATGTCGAGGCACATGGCACGGCCACGCCACTGGGCGATCCGATCGAGATCGAGGGCCTGACCCGGGCCTTCCGCGCGACCACCAACGACACGGGTTTCTGCGCCATCGGCTCGCTGAAGAGCAACGTGGGGCACCTGGTGGTCGCCGCCGGCGCGGCCGGCGTCATCAAGACCGCCCTCGCCCTGAGCGAGCGCCGCCTGCCCGCCACCCTGCATTTCAACGCGGCGCATCCCCGCCTGAACCTGGACGCCACACCCTTCGTCGTCAACCATACGCTGCGCGCGTGGCAGAGCCCGGACCGCCTGCTGGCCGGCGTCAGCGCGTTCGGCGTGGCGGCACCAATGCGCACGTGATCCTCGAAGAGGCGCCCGCACGAACGCCCTCGGACGCCGCCTCGGGCCCGCAGTTGCTGGCGCTGTCGGCACGCACGCCCACCGCGCTGGTTGCGGCCGCGGAGCGGCTTGCCGACCACCTTGCCGCGCAGCCCGATGCCAACCTGGCCGACGTGGCCTGGACCCTGGCCACCGGCCGCAAAGCCTTCACCCGACGCACGCACGTGGTCGCGTCGTCGACGCAGGCTGCCGTCGCAGGCCTGCGCGACATCGCCGCGGCCGGCCTTCGCGCGCACGACACCGATGCGCGCGGGGTCGTGTTCCTGTTTCCTGGGCAGGGTGCACAGTATCCCGGCATGGGACACGCGCTGCACGCGAGCGAACCCGTGTTCCGTGCGGCGCTCGACGAGGTGGCCGGCGTGTTGCGGGAAGAACTGGGCTTCGACCTGCGCGAGCGCATGTTCGCCTCGGACACGGACGAGCTGCGTGCGACCGCCGTCACCCAACCCGCTACGTTTGCCCTCGAATACGCACTGGCCGCCTGTGGATGAGCCTGGGTGTGATGCCCGCCGCGATGATCGGGCACAGCGTCGGCGAATTCGCCGCCGCGGCGATCGCGGGCATCATGTCGATGGCGGATGCCGCACGCCTGGTCGCGCGCCGTGGCCGGATGATGCAGTCACTACCCGGCGGGTCGATGTTGTCGGTACGTCTGGGCGCCGATGAACTGCGCGCGCGGCTGCCGGACGGCGTGTCGCTGGCCGTGGAAAATGCGCCGAATGCCAGCGTCGTGGCCGGCGCCGACGATGCCGTGGACGCGCTGCGCCGCGAACTGACGGCCGAAGGCGTGGCCTGCCGGCCGCTTGCCACGTCGCACGCGTTCCATTCCGTGATGATGGACCCGGTGCTGGAGAGCTTTCGCGCCGAAGTCGCCGGCATCCGGCTGTCGCCACCGGCGATTCCCATGGTCTCCACGCTTACCGGCGCCGCCTTGACGGCCGGCGAAGCCATGTCCCCCGATTACTGGGCACGTCACCTGCGCCACACGGTGCGCTTCTCGTCCGCCCTGCTCCACGCGTTGGACGACGCCGGCACGGCCTTCCTGGAAGTGGGCCCGCGCGCGGTCCTGACCACGCTCGGGCAACAGCATACCCAGGCCCGTGGACGGACAATGGTCGCCAGCCTGTCCGATACGCAGGCGAGCGAGCGAACAAGCCTGCTCGATGCGGCCGGTACACTCTGGAGTGCGGGGGTACCCGTGGACCTGGCGGCACTGGACCGTCGCGACGGCGTCGGCGCCTGCGCCTGCCGACCTATCCCTTCGAGCGTAAACACCATTGGGTGGATGCGCCACTTGCCGCGTCGGTCGCCAGCCTGGTGACGACGACGGCCACGCCGAACGAACCTGCTTCCCCCTTGCCCCCGCCCGTGGAAGAACAACCCATGTCGCAGCCCACCTCCGTGTCCACGCGTCACGCGCGTCTCGTCGGCGAACTCGTCGCCCTGTTCGAGGATGTCTCCGTGCCGATATGGCGGGGGTGGATACAGCGGCACATTTCGTGGAGCTGGGACTGGATTCGTTGTCGCTGACGCAGGTGGCGTTGCAGTTGCAGAGGGCTTATGCGTTGAAGGTGAGCTTTCGCGAGCTGATGGATGGGTGTTCGTCGTTCGAGCGGTTGGCGGGGCACCTGGATCGGTTGTTGCCGGTGGAGGATGTGGGTGTCGGGGCGGGATCGGGGGATGTGGCGGAGACATCGCCCACATCGTGGGCTCCTACGATGGCAGCGGTGTCGGTGCCGGTTTCGGCGTCGGCGTCGGCGTCGGTGGGGGCGGATACGGTGCAGGTGGTGATCGCGCAGCAGATGCAGTTGATGCGTGAGCAGCTGGCATGGCTGGCTGGCATGGAAGGGGCGGTGACCGCTCCCCGTGCCGGTGCTGTGGGTCCCAGCGACGACGCCGTGGTGGGACGACCCGCTTCGACGCATGGGATGCAGGCGGCAGCCAACGACGAGGAGGCTGCGCTGGCGCACACCTCGTACGACGTGAAGAAGGCGTTCGGCGCCATCGCCCGCATCATCATGGCGCCACGGACCTGAGTGAGCGGCAGCGCGCACGGCTGGATGCCTTCATGAAGCGCTACATCGCGCGCACGGCGGCGTCGCGGGCGTATACGGAAGAGCACCGCCCACACCTGGCCGATCCGCGCGTGTCAATGGGTTCCGCCCCGCTGCTGAAAGATATCGTCTACCAGATCGTCGTCGCGCGCTCCAAGGGCGCGTATGTCTGGGACCTCGACGGCAACCGGTACGTGGATGCGCTGAACGGCTTCGGCATGAACCTGTTCGGCTGGCAACCCGACTTCGTGCTGGACGCCGTGCGCCGACAACTGGACGAGGGCTACGAAATCGGGCCGCAGCATCCGCTGGCCGGCGTCGTCGCCGGCAGGTCTGCGAGCTGACCGGCTTCGATCGCGCGGCGCTGTGCAATACCGGCTCCGAAGCGGTGATGGGTTGCGTGCGCGTGGCACGCACCGTCACCGGTCGCGACACGCTGGTGATCTTCACCGGCTCCTACCACGGCATCTTCGACGAGGTGCTGGTCCGCGGCACGAAGAAGCTGACATCCGTGCCCGCGGCGCCAGGCATCCTGCGCAACACCGCCGAGCATGTGCTGGTGCTGGAATACGGCACACCGGAGTCGTTGCGCATCATCCGCGAGCGTGCGGCGGACATCGCCGCCGTCATGGTCGAGCGGTACAGAGCCGGCGTCCCGATTTCCAGCCCGTGGCCTCCTGCGCGAACTGCGCGAGATCACGCGCGACGCGGGCGCGCTGCTTATCTTCGACGAGGTGGTGAACCGGGTTCCGGGCGCATCCTCGCGGGGCGCAGGCCGTCCTCGGCATCGATGCGGACATGGCCGCTTACGGCAGGTGGTCGGCGGCGGCTTCCCGATAGGCGTCATTGCCGGCGCGCGCCGTTTCATGGATGCGCTGGACGGTGGCGACTGCGCTACGGTGACGACTCCGTGCCGACCGTGGGCGTCACCTACTTCGCCGGCACGTTCGTGCGGCATCCCCTGGCCCTGGCCGCCCGCGAACGCGGTACTGGGTCATCTCGCCGACCAGGGTCCGACGTTGCAGGCCACGCTCAATGCCAAGGTCGGCGCCTTCGCCGATGCACTCACGACGTTCTGTGCCGACGTGGGTGCTCCGCTGCATGTGGTGCACTTCGCATCGGTGTGGAAAACCGTGTTCACCGAGGACCACCCGCTGCAGGACCTGCTGTTCGCGATGATGCGCAGCCGCGGCATCCATATCTCGACAACTTCCCGTGCTTCTTCCCCACCGCGCATGACGAGGCGGATATCGCCGCCATCGCCACGGCGTTCCGTGAATCCGTGCTGGAAATGCAGGAGGCGCGTTTCCTGCCGCGACGTCGCGACGCCACGGCGATGGACGCGGCCCAGCCGCCGGTGGCGGGAGCCCGCCTGGGTGCGATCCGGACGGCAGTCCCGCGTGGTTCGTCCCCAACCCCGACAACCGGGCAAGTTCCTGAAGGTGACCGCATGATGCCGTCCGAACAGGCCGCCATCGCGGTCGACTACGATCCGTTTTGCCGGCGTCACACTGGCCTGCGTGGTGCCGACCACGCCGGCGCAGCGCGAGATCTGGCTGGCCTGTCATCTGGAGCCGGACGCTTCGCTGGCCTATAACGAGGCGATATCGCTGACCTTCAGGGCTACTCGATGTGCCCGCCATGGAGGCCGCGCTGCACGACGTGATCGAACGCCACGAGCCTTGCGCGCCACATTCGCCGACGACGGCTCGAGCATGTTCGTCGGCGAGCGGGCCACGCTGCCGCTGGAACGGCACGACCACGCCGTCGCTGCCGCCGTTCGAAAGCGACGACGCGCGCATCGAGGCGATGCTTACCCGAAGGGGACGACACCGTTCGACCTGGAAAATGGTCCCCTGTTCCGCGCAGACATCGTGCACCTGGCCGCCGACCGCCACCTGCTGGTCCTGTGCGCACTCACACGTGTGTGTGCGAAGGTGGTCGTTCGGCGTGATCGTGCGCGACCTGGCCGCGCTCTATGCACGGCACATCGGGGAGGGTGACGGACCGGAGGCGCCGGGGCCTTTTCGGCGTTCTCGCCCGTGCCGAGGCCGCGCATCTGACCGATGCGGCGCCGAGGACGATGCACACTACTGGCTGCAACGCTTCGCCGCGTCGCCACCCTTGCTGGACCTCCCGGTGGGACCACCGCGACCGCGCTACCGCACGTTCGCCTCGCGTCGCGAGGATCGGCTGCTGGACCGCGCCGACGTGGACGCGATCCGCCGCCCGGGCGGCCCACCGCGCCAGTTTCCACGCGACGCTCGTCACCCGGCTTCCGCCGTGCTGCTGCGTCGGCTTGCCGGCAGGACGAGGTGGTGATCGGCATCCCGTCGGCAGGACAGGCCCCCGGTGGTCTCGATACGCTGGTCGGCCATGCAGTCAACGTGCTGCCACTGCGCGCCCGCATCGGTGCGGAACGAGTTTCGCCGAGGTGCTGGTCGAGGTGCGCGACGACCTCATGGACGCCTTCGACCACCAGCGACACACGCTGGGCAGCCTTCTGAGCCGACTGTCGCTCGCCCGCGATCCGGCACGGCTGCCGCTGGTCGCGGTGCTGTTCAACCTGGATGCCCCGCTGGACAAAGCACCGCCCGCTTCCCCGCCTGCGTTACGACCTGGCTGCCGTACCGCGCGAGTACGAGAACTTCGAACTGTTCGTCAATGCGGTGCCGGTGGAGGGTGGCCTGCGCCTGGAATGCCAGTACAACGCCGACCTGTTCGACGGCGCCACGATCCAGGGCTGGCTGGATGCCTACGTCACCCTGCTGCGCCACCCGCGTTCGCACCTGACACGACGGCGGTCGCGCTGCCGGTGGTCTCCGATGCCGTATACCGCGAACTGGCTGGCCTGCAACCCACGCCCACGCCGTTTCCGGAGCTGCGCCTGGCGCACGAGTTCTTCGAACAGCAATGCGACCGCACGCCCGAGCGGATCGCCGTGCGCCATGCAGACCGCACGCTCACCTACGCTGCGCTGGAATCGCGCGCCAACCGTATCGCCAACGCCCTGCGCGCCCGCGGATCGGTCACGGTGCGCTGGTCGGATGTCGCTCGGCCGGGGTTTCGACATGCTGGCCTCCGTGCTGGGCGTGCTCAAGTCGGCGCGGGCTACGTGCGCTGGACCCCACGTTCCCTGCCGAGCGGCTGGCCTTCATGGCCGATGACGCGCAACTGGCGGCGCTGGTGATCGACGATACCGCTCCGTCGCCCTTCGCCGTCGACGCGCGCCACGTGCTTGCCCTGGGCGACGACGAGGTAGTGCACGCCTCGCTCGAGCGCCCCGAACGCGACCGTCGTGCGGCCACGCCGGATTCGGTGGCGTACGTGATCTTCACCTCCGATCCACCGACGGCCGAAGGGCGTGCGCGTACCGCACCGTGCGGCGGCCATTTCCTCACCAGCATGCAACGCGTACCGGGCATCGCCCGGACGATCGCTGGTCGCCGTCACCACGCTGTCGTTCGATATCGCCTTCATGGAGCTGATGCTGCCGCTGACCAGCGGTGTGCCGAGGTGGTGATCGCCGGCCGCGACGACGTGCGCGACGGCGGCCAGTTGCGCCGCCTGATCGAGGAGCGGATGCCACGATGATGCAGGCGACGCCGGCGGGCTGGCGCCTGCTGGTCGACGCCGGATGGCGTGGCCGGCCAGCCTTCCGTGCGGTGTCCGGCGGCGAGCCCCTGCCGCTGGACC